>JAWPHD010010847.1:0-89485 GCA_037043455.1 Cyrtodaria siliqua | reverse complement strand
TTCCGGTTCTGGTACATGTCTCTTTAATAGACTCGTGCATATTGTCAGCCATTCTGGATGTACCGTCTGAGAACCACACATTTCCTTCAACTTTCCGGTTCTGGTACATGTCTCTTTAATAAACTCATGCATATTGTCAACCATTCTGGATGTACCGTCTGAGGACCATCCATTTCCTTTAACTTTCCGGTTCTGGTAAATGTTACTTTAATAAAGTCATGCATATTGTCAACCATTCTGGATGTCTGAGGACCATACATTTCCTTGAACTTTCCGGTTCTGGTACATGTCTCTTTAATAAACTCATGCATACTGTCAGCTATGCTGGATGTACCGTCTGAGGAACATACATATCCTTCAACTTTCCGGTTCTGGTGCATGTCTCTTTAATAGACTCATGCATATTGTCAGTCATTCTGGATCTACGGTTGAGGACCATACATATCCTTCAACTTTCTGGTTCTGGTACATGTCCCTTTAATAAACTCATGCATATTGTCAGCCATTCTGGATGTCTGAGGACCATACATTTCCTTTAACTTTCCGGTTCTGGTACATGCCTCTTTAATAAACTCATGCATATTGTCAGCCATTCAGGATGTACCGTCTGAGGACCATACATATCCTTTAACTTTCAGGTTCTGGTACATGTCTCTTTAATAAACTCATGCATATTGTCAGCCATTCTGGATGTCTGAGGAGCATACATTTCCTTTAACTTTGCGGTTCTGGTACATGTCTCTTTAATAAACTCATGCATATTGTCAACCATTCTGGATGTACCGTCTGAGGACCATACATTTCCTTTAACTTTCCGGTTCTGGTACATGTCTCTTTAATAAACTCATGCATACTGTCAGCCATTCTGATGTACCGTCTGAGGACCATACATTTCCTTTAACTTTCAGGTTCTGGTACATGTCTCTTCAATAAACTCATTCATATTGTCAACCATTCTGGATGTCTGATGACCATACATTTCCTTTAACTTTCCGGTCTGGTACATGTCTCTTTAATAAACTCATGCATATTGTCAGCCATTTATATGTCTGATGACCATACATTTCATTTAACTTTCCGGTTCTGGTACATGTCTCTTTAATAAACTCATGCATATTGTCAGCCATTCTGGATGTCTGAGGACCTTACATTTCCTTTAACTTTCCGGTTCTGGTACATGTCTCTTTAATAAACTCATGCATATTGTCAACCATTCTGGATGTCTGAGGACCATACAGTGTATTCAGCTTTCCGGTTCTGGTACATGTCTCTTCAATATACTCGTGCATATTGTCAGCCATTCTGGATGTACCGTCTGAGGACCATACATATCCTTCAACTTTCCGGTTCTGGTGCATGTCTCTTTAATAGACTCGTGCATATTGTCAGCCATTCTGGATGTACCGTCTTAGGACCATACATATCCTTCAACTTTCCGGTTCTGGTGCATGTCTCTTTAATAGACTCATGCATATTGTCAGCCATTCTGAATGTACCGTCTGAGGACCATACATTTCCTTCTACTTTCCGGTTCTGGTATATGTCTCTTCAATAGGCTCGTGCATACAATGAAACATAACATAACTCGATCGTGCACCTTCATATATCGGCTGGTCATCCAAAGCTCATAACATCATGCAATTAATCTAGTCGGTTTCATCAATCGAGTATCGTTTTGTTTCAAACCGTGAAAACCCTGAAGAAGTGTATTGAACTCGCTCATTATAAGCCCACTACTTGTTCAGAATACAGGTCAATGACATCATGAACTTTATCTAGATGTTGCGTAAAAGTGTTTATTGATTTTACACGGTGTGTAAATTTGTATAACATTTATAAACAAAATAACCTTTCTGTATCTGTAAATGAACACCCGTAATTATACAATCGTCTGTATCTAGGGTATAATAACGTTCTGTTATCGTATACTCCAAACAAATAGCCACTTCCCCCGCCCCAACCCAGTCCAACCCAGTCCAACCCAGTCCAACACCTTTATCCACATTTCAACACCACGACAATGACAAGTCACAGCTTTATTTAGCTTTACCACACAAGTCATGATCAGTCATGATATTTACAAATTTAAATCTTTTTTAATAAAGCCAATGCTCTGATATGCCACAAATATCTATGTTTCCATTAATAAAGCCAATGCTCTGATATGCCACAAATATCTATGTTTTCATTATTAAAGCCAACGCTCTGATATGCCACAAATATCTATGTTTCCATTACTAAAGCCAATGCTCTGATATGCCACAGATATATATGTTTCCATTAATAAAGCCAATGCTCTGATATGCCACAGATATCTATGTTTCCATTAATAAAGCCAATGCTCTGATATTCCACAGA
Organism: Cyrtodaria siliqua; assembly: GCA_037043455.1. NCBI lineage: Eukaryota > Metazoa > Mollusca > Bivalvia > Adapedonta > Hiatellidae > Cyrtodaria > Cyrtodaria siliqua. Next base: position 87,127 of record JAWPHD010010847.1, on the reverse strand, counting down.
TATCTATGTTTCCATTAATAAAGCCAATGCTCTGATATGCCACAGATATCTGTGTCTTCATTAATAAAGCCAATGCTCTGATATGCCACAGATATCTATGTTTCCATTACTAAAGCCAATGCTCTGATATGCCACAGATATCTATGTTTCCATTAATAAAGCCAATGATCTGATATGCCACAGATATCTATGTTTCCATTACTAAAGCCAATGCTCTGATATGCCACAGATATATATGTTTCCATTAATAAAGCCAATGCTCTGATATGCCACAGATATCTATGTTTCCATTAATAAAACCAATGGTCTGATATGCCACAGATATCTATGTTTCCATTAATAAAGTCAATGCTCTGATATGCCACAGATATCTATGTTTCCATTAATAAAGTCAATGCTCTGATATGCCACAGATATCTATGTTTCCATTAATAAAGCTAATGCTCTGATATGCCACAAATATCTGTGTCTCCATTAAAAAAGCCAATGCTCTGATATGCCACAGATATCTATGTTTCCATTAATAAAGCCTATGATCTGATATGCCACAGATATCTATGTTTCCATTAATAAAGCCAATGCTCTGATATTCCACAGATATCTATGTTTCCATTAATAAAGCCTATGATCTGATATGCCACAGATATCTATGTTTCCATTAATAAAGCCAATGCCCTGATATGCCACATATATTTATGTTTCCATTAATAAAGCCAATGCTCTGATAAGCCACAGATATCTATGTTTCTATTATTTAGCAATGTATTGAGATAATACGACGGGCATGAAACCGTGAAACAGAATGTAAATCATGGGTTTGGACGTGTTTTGTCTCCGATGTGTTGGCATACTGGATTTGGGCTACGAAGTGGGGTCCGGATGCAAGATTCTCCTTAAAACCGAATGCAAATCATGGGTTTTGAAATGTTTTGACACATGTGGGTATGCACACTAGAGTTGAGCGTCGAAGTAGGGCCCGGGGGCATGATTCCCTTTAAAACAAAATGCAGCGACGAAGTGGGGTCCGTATAATTCTATTTTTTAGGTTTATAGTCCCTCCGCCATAAAACCAATAGGACGTCTTAAAGGTACAGGTACAATAAAGTCTGGAAGTGGGGTCCGGAGGCATGATTCCCCTTAAAACAGAATGCAAATCATGGGTTTTGACGTATTTTGTCACATGTGTGTATGCACACTTAAGTTGAGCGCCGAAGTGGGGTTCGGAGGGCATGATTCCCCTTAATTGATTGATGCACTGTTTTCTATTGAAAAATAAAGGAGATAACATTTGCAAAGAAACATAAATGGAGGCGGTCATCTTCGAACGATGACGTCATAGCGCTATACCATATATGGCATATTGACAAAATGTCTTTTTAAGCAAAGAAAATCTCTGCAAATGAAAAATAAGCATACAATTTATACATTTTACATCTGTATATTTATTTTTTAATCAATTTGCAGCGATTTTCTATGCTTTAAAATTTATTTTGCCAATATGCCTTATATGGTAAAAAGGCGCGATGACGTCATCGTTCCAACATGGCCGTCTCCATTTATGTTCTTTGCAATTTTTCAATAGGACACATCTCCTTTATTTTTCATGACATATTGATAATTATTTCAGCTTTATTCAAGTTGTTCAGAGCCCTTTTAAATAAATCGCGTTTGAAAATAGTGCAGCAACCCCTTCTAAACGGAATGCAAATCACGGGTTTTGGCGTGTTTTGGCACATATGTGTAGGCACACTGGAGTTGAGCAGCAAAGTGGAGTCCGGAGGGCATGATTCCCCTTAAAACAGAATGCAAATCATGGGTTTTGACGTGTTTTTCTCACATATGTGTAGACACACTTAAGTTGAGCGACGAAATGCAAATCATGGATTTTGACGTGTTTTATCCCAGAGTTGTAGACAGATACCCCGCTGACACTGTACCTGCAATCCGGAGGTCAGGATTATTGAAAAAATATTAAAGACAGTAAACGTAAATAAATATATCAGTCATAAGTGTTGCGTGTTTAATCACAGTAACTAGAGATCACACATCAAAAGCATGAACTTAGGTCGTTACACGTCATTTATTATCAATACATAAAGAAACCTGATAATAGCGGGCGACCATCCCGTCTGCACTTTTAAACTCAGCTATTATACTTATTCAACGATCAAATATCAAACGCGCCAGATACAATTGCTTTCCTTAAGCTAACAGGCATATATAGTCGTAAACACACACAATTTCAGGCCATAGTTTATTTCATATAATATAATCCACCGGCACAAACATGTTGACAAGCTCCAAACGGAGCTTTACGCAGAAGTGTCTCTTGTGGAAGAATGCGGTATGTTTACTCGAACATCGTACAGGAGGAAGGTCGCTGGCATCAAATACAGCATTTATCTGGAGTAAGTCCGGTTTGTGAGCAAAGTATTAACATTACTACGTGTAATAGCATTCCCCGATTGTTCAAATAAGGCCTGATTTTGTTTTTATAGAATAAATGAAATCACACTCGCCTTTGTTGACAAGTTGTCATCATTGGCATCAGCATAAGGCCTGATTATTTTTTTATAGAATAAATGAAATCACACTCGCCTTTGTTGACAAGTTGTCATCATTGGCATCAGCTAGCAAGTTACGTTGGGACACGTCCGCGTATAGCTCCGTTTGGAGCTTGTCCCAATGATTACCAGCCGTATTTCTAGCTCTGCTGGCCAAAGAATTGTCGAACGTATTTGTGTCGTTCATCAATTACATAATTCTTGCTTACATTTGGTAAACGGATTTCTATTTTCATCAAATTTGATTTTAATGTGTGTTTCAGTGATTCTATAGAATCTTGGAAAAGTTTGACAATGAACAATATCGACATGTGAGAGTTGCCCCTGATTATTGAAAAAAAATAGTATGCAAACGCGATATTATAGTTTACGCCATTCATTTGGTAAACAGGTTCCGCTTTATTCCACATTTAATTAAGTTTCGTTTTCAGGAATAATATTTTGACGAGTTCGACAAAGATCAACATCGACGCATGCGTTAAGATGTTACTGTCACTCAATTTTCAGTGTGTTTCAATGATATCTCGTACTAGTTCGACACTCAGCAACTTGATACTTCGTTATAGTACGGTGTTCCGTTAGGGCCATCGTACCATCACGTATCGACGTTTACAAGCCGATGCGCAACGGTACGATGGTCCATCGCGTTATCGCCATTGTACCACCGTCTTTGTACCATCGTGCCATCGCGCATCGACTTGTACACGCCATGGTAAGATAGCACTATGGTACGATGGTCCATCGTACAATGGCGCATCGACATTGACTTGTAAACGCGATAGTACTATGGCACGATAGCGATTAACCATCGTACCATCGTACCGTCTCGTTTACCTCGTTTGTACAATGGACCATATCAAGTAGATGGGCGATTTTATGATGTTAGATGGCGATGGTAAGATGGCGACAAAGCGATGGACCATCGTACCCATGCCATCCTAACATCATGCCATCGTACCATCGCCATTGTACCATCGCGCATCAAATTGCAAACGTCGATACGCGATGGTTAGATGGCAGAACACCGTATTCTAGCATTTGAATATGTTATAGAAACATTCAGCTGATGTACATGGTTATTATAGTAATGAGATTCTGATTTTTACCAAATATATGATCTGAATGTTTGCTTTAATAAGACATTGGACAGGTTCCACAATTAGCATAATCAAATGTGTTACGAAGTGCTTTTGGGTGCGGAAAAGGGGCAGGGCGGGGCGGGGCGGGGTGGGGAGGGTGCGGCGTACTGGGGACGGGGAGGACTATAGAGTATAACGGGATACACCACATATATAAGATAGTTTTCAATGATACTCTTTTGTTATGTTGCACCAGACTGACAGAATAAACGCCATTTCATCTATTGCATTAAAGGGACTATTTGTTTGTTTGAATATTGCTTTACGTCATTTTAACACATTTTATGCCATATATGAAGATTATATTTTGGTAGAGGCATCCCACTTTTTTTGTACCGCTTTTGAATTCAGTCAATCTTACTTTTAATTAGCAAATATTCAATAATGTTTAGTATTATGTTTCTGAACGTAATTAATATGTGTTTTATAAGCTAAATGTTACGACCATTGTCCCTTTAATAAAACACAAATGTCGGTTTTGTCCGGCCATACAAATCCCCAAGCAACAACGATATTATCTTGGGTGTATGGAACGCTTACAATAAATACTGAACAAGGGAGTCCTAGAGTCGGTAGAAGTGAAGTCAGAAATCTCGCCATATACCTTCTAACTTCACGACACAATGAATTAAACTTTACAACTTCTAACTTCATTACTTCCAACTTCATAACTTCTTTACAGCTTATTTATTACGTCTAAATTATACCATCTAACTTCATGACTTCTAGTTTCATTTCTTCTAACATCAAATTACTTCAAACTTCTTTACTTCTAATTTTACCACTTCACAATTATTTCTTTTATCTTTATATTACATCAATCTTCATTACTTCTAACTTCATGACTTCTAAATTCATATTACTTTAAACCTCATTCCTTTTAACATCACATTTATTCAAACTTCATTTCTTCTAACTTCACATTACTTCAAGCTTCATTTCTTCTAACTTCACATTACTTCAAACTTCATTATTTTTAACATCATTACTTCATTACTTATAACTTGACATTACATCAAACTTCATTTCATTTCATTTCTTCTACCTTCACATTTATTTAAAGGTCATTTCTTCTAACTTGACATTACTTCAAGCTTCATTACTTCTAACTTCATGAATTCTAACTTGAGAATTTCTGACTTCATTACCTCATTACTTTTAACTTCTTGGCTTCTTATTTCATTAAATCCAACGTCTAATTTTAGGACATCTAAGTTCATGACTTCTAACTAACTTCATGGCTTCTAACTTCATCATTTATAGCTTTTGCCATTATAACGCTAACTTCACAACTTAATGACTATATCTTCATTCGATTAGAAGTTGGTTGGTGGGTTGGTGGGTTGGTTAGTTGGTTGGTTGTTAGGTCAGTTGGTTGGTTGGTTGGTTGGTGGTTGGCTGAATGAATGGTGTTATACGTCATTTTTAGCACATTTTTTAGCACTCTTTTTTTGTGGTGGAATCCGCCCACTCACGTCTTCCTAGGTAGAACCAGTACTGTAGATCTTACGTATCCGCAATAATCAACACGTTCTCACTTACAAGTTCAGCTCCCTGTGAGATTCGAACCAGCATTGGTGACAGGCGAGAAGATTTCAAATTCAGCTTCTTTACTATTCCATGCCACGGAGGCATACGTTATGAAGCTAGAAGTCATAAAGCTAGAAGTCATGAAGCTAGAATTTATGAAGCTATAAGTCATGAAGCTATAAGTTATGAAGCTAGAAGTCATGAAGTTAGATGTAAGGAACTCACTGGCTTCCATAACTAATTTATGAAAGCTAGTCGGTAAACAATTAAACCATTAAAAGTTAGTATTCCTTGTTGATAATAATATCACGCGCCAATCAATATCCTTGCTGATAAGAATATCTCACATGTTAGTATTCTTTGATAAGAATATCATACATCAATCAATATCTTTGTTGATAAGAATATCTCACATGTTAGTATTCTTTGATAAGAATATCATACATCAATCAATATCCTTGTTGACAAGAATATCACACACCAGTCAATATCTTTATTGATAAGAATATCTCACAAGTTAGTATTCCTTGTTGATAAGAATATCATACAACAATCAATATCTTTGTTGATAAGAATATCTCACAAAGTAGTATTCCCCGTTGATAAGAATACAATACACCAACCAATATATTTGTTGATAAGAATATCACACGCCAATCAATATCCCTGCTGATAAGAATATCATACACCAATCAACATCTTTGCTGATAAGAATATCCCACAAGCTAGTATTCTTTGCTGGTAAGAATACCACGCATCAATCAATATCTTTGCTGATAAGAATATCCCACAAGTTAGTATTCGTTGTTGACAAGAATACCACACATCAATCAATATCCTTGTTGATAAGAATATCACACATCAATCGGTATCTTTGCTGGCAAGAACATCTCACAAGTTAGTATTCATTGCTAATAAGAATACTATACATGTATCAATATCTTTGTTGATAAGAATATCTCACAAGTTAGCATTCTTTGTTGACAAGAACATCACACATCAATCAATATCTTTGTTGATAAGAATATCACACACCAATCAAAATCTTTGTTGGTAAGAATATCTCACAAGTTAGTATTTTTTGTTGATAAGAATATCACACACAATCAATATCCTTGTTGATAAAAATATCATACATCAACCAATATCTTTGCTGATAAGAATATCTCACAAGTTAGTATTTTTTGTTGATAAGAATATCACACGCCAATCAATATCTTTGTTGATAAGAATATCACACACCAATCAATATCCCCGTTGATAAGAATATCTCACAAATTAGTATTCTTTGTTGGTAACAATATCACACGTCAATCAATATCTTTGTTGATAAGAATATCCCACAAGTTAGTATTCCCTGTTGACAATAATATCATATACCAATCAATATCCTTGCTGACAAGAATATCTCACAATACTACCATATCATCTCTTACTTGTAAATAGTTATATCTTTATATGTTTACATTAATTTTTAATTTATCTTTCATTTCATTTCATTTCATCATCATTCATCAGTTTTTGCGCACACTATGACCTATTTATGTGTCGACGTGCCGTAAAACACCATTCATTCATTCATTCCATATTTAAAACGTAGGCTTACAATTACTCATAATATAGTGTTATAGTCGAGTTTACAGATAAGCTCATTTATGGGACGTATTCATGCACAAGGACGAGCGTTAAATTCAAAAGATTTTGTTCAAATGTAACACGATACCGACATGGACACTTCATTACCAAATTATGATTGTAATTCAGCTTTGTAAATAATTATCCTTCTTAAAGGGACAGAGGGCGATCTGTAAGCATTATGAGTGTCATTCCATATACGAATACAACCACCATAACGAGGGACAATTATCATCATGAGTGTCAGTCCATATACGAATACACCACCATAATGAAGGACAATTATCATTATTAGTGTCAGTCCGTATACGAATACAACCACTATAATGAAGGACAATTATCATTATGAGTGTCAGTCCATATACGAATACAACCACCATAATGAAGGACAATTATCATTATTAGTGTCAGTCCGTATACGAATACAACCACTATAATGAAGGACAATTATCATTATGAGTGGCAGTCCGTATACGAATACAACCACCATAATGAAGGACAATTATCATTATGAGTGGCAGTCCGTATACGAATACAACCACCATAATGAAGGACAATTATCATTATGAGTGGCAGTCCGTATACGAATACAACCACCATAATGAAGGACAATTATCATTATTAGTGTCAGTCCGTATACGAATACAACCACCATAATGAAGGACAATTATCATTATGAGTGTCAGTCCATATACGAATACAACCACCATAATGAAGGACAATTATCATTATGAGTGTCAGTCCGTATACGAATACAACCACTATAATGAAGGACAATTATCATTATGAGTGTCAGTCCGTATACGAATACAACCACTATAATGAAGGACAATTATCATTATTAGTGTCAGTCCGTATACGAATACAACCATCATAATGAAGGACAATTATCATTATGAGTGTCAGTCCGTATACGAATACAACCACTATAATGAAGGACAATTATCATTATTAGTGTCAGTCCGTATGCGAATACAACCACCATAATGAAGGACAATTATCATTATGAGTGTCAGTCCGTATACGAATACAACCACTATAATGAAGGACAATTATCATTATTAGTGTCAGTCCGTATGCGAATACAACCACCATAATGAAGGACAATTATCATTATGAGTGGCAGTCCGTATACGAATACAACCACCATAATGAAGGACAATTATCATTATGAGTGGCAGTCCGTATACGAATACAACCACCATAATGAAGGACAATTATCATTATTAGTGTCAGTCCGTATACGAATACAACCACCATAATGAAGGACAATTATCATTATGAGTGTCAGTCCATATACGAATACAACCACCATAATGAAGGACAATTATCATTATGAGTGTCAGTCCGTATACGAATACAACCACTATAATGAAGGACAATTATCATTATGAGTGTCAGTCCGTATACGAATACAACCACTATAATGAAGGACAATTATCATTATTAGTGTCAGTCCGTATACGAATACAACCATCATAATGAAGGGCAATTATCATTATGAGTGTCAGTCCGTATACGAATACAACCACCATAATGAAGGACAATTATCATTATGAGTGTCAGTCCGTATACGAATACAACCACTATAATGAAGGACAATTATCATTATTAGTGTCAGTCCGTATGCGAATACAACCACCATAATGAAGGACAATTATCATTATGAGTGGCAGTCCGTATACGAATACAACCACCATAATGAAGGACAATTATCATTATGAGTGGCAGTCCGTATACGAATACAACCACCATAATGAAGGACAATTATCATTATTAGTGTCAGTCCGTATACGAATACAACCACCATAATGAAGGACAATTATCATTATGAGTGTCAGTCCATATACGAATACAACCACCATAATGAAGGACAATTATCATTATGAGTGTCAGTCCGTATACGAATACAACCACTATAATGAAGGACAATTATCATTATGAGTGTCAGTCCGTATACGAATACAACCACTATAATGAAGGACAATTATCATTATTAGTGTCAGTCCGTATACGAATACAACCACTATAATGAAGGACAATTATCATTATGAGTGTCAGTCCGTATACGAATACAACCACTATAATGAAGGACAATTATCATTATGAGTGTCAGTCCGTATACGAATACAACCACTATAATGAAGGACAATTATCATTATTAGTGTCAGTCCGTATGCGAATATAACCACTATAATAAAGGACAATTATCATTATGAGTGTCAGTCCGTATACGAATACAACCACTATAATGAAGGACAATTATCATTATGAGTGGCAGTCCGTATACGAATACAACCATCATAATGGGAGGACAAATATCATTATGAGTGGCAGTCCGTATACGAATACAACCACCATAATGAAGGACAAATATCATTATGAGTGGCAGTCCATATACGAATACAACCACCATAATGAAGGACAATTATCATTATGAGTGTCAGTCCATATACGAATACAACCACCATAATGAAGGACAATTATCATTATGAGTGGCAGTCCGTATAGGAATACAACCACCATAATGAAGGACAATTATCATTATTAGTGTCAGTCCGTATACGAATACAACCACCATAATGAAGGACACTTATCATTATGAGTGTCAGTCCGTATACGAATACAACCACTATAATGAAGGACAATTATCATTATTAGTGTCAGTCCGTATACGAATACAACCACCATAATGAAGGATAATTATCATTATGAGTGGCAGTCCGTATACGAATACAACCACCATAATGAAGGACAATTATCATTATGAGTGGCAGTCCGTATACGAATACAACCGCCATAATGAAGGACAATTATCATTATGAGTGGCAGTCCGTATACGAATACAACCACCATAATGAAGGACAATAATCATTATGAGTGGCAGTCCGTATACGAATACAACCGCCATAATGAAGGACAATTATCATTATGAGTGTCAGTCCGTATACGAATACAACCACCATAATGAAGGACAATTATCATTATGAGTGGCAGTCCGTATACGAATACAACCACCATAATGAAGGACACTTATCATTATGAGTGTCAGTCCGTATACGAATACAACCACCATAATGAAGGACACTTATCATTATGAGTGTCAGTCCGTATACGAATACAACCACCATAATGAAGGACAAATATCATTATGAGTGTCAGTCAGTATACGAATACAACCACCATAATGAAGGACAATTATTATTATGAGTGGCAGTCCGTATACGAATACAACCACCATAATGAAGGGCAAATATCATTATGAGTGTCAGTCCGTATACGAATACAACCACCATAATGAAGGGCAAATATCATTATGAGTGTCAGTCCGTATGCGAATACAACAACCATAATGATGGACAATTATCAGTATGAGTGTCAGTCCGTATACGAATACAACCACCATAATGACGGAAAATTATCATTATCAGTGGCAGTCCGGACTAGACTACTCGTCTACTTTTGTTGTATAACTCATTTATAGCAATTCATACAATGCTTTAAGGCTCTTAAAGGTCTTGTTTTGTGATAGTTTTCCAGTCTTGTTTTGTGATAGTTGCCATAGAATTACACTTTATTTGAATTATATATTCTCAACTGCTGGCAATATAATCTTCATATAACTTGAATTAGTATTTATGATTCAGCAACAAAACGCAGCCGTGTCGTCGAGATTCCAGACCGAAACTTTTTCATTACGGAAGGTAATATGAGGCCTAAGGACTTATTTCCAGCCTGTTGTATTTGGGGGATGAAAACATGTGTATAGGTAACTGTAAAATCACAGTAAGCATAGTTTGGGGATGAAAACATTTGTATAGGTAACTGTAAAATCACAGTTAGCATAGTTGGGGGATGAAAACATTTGTATAGGTAACTGTAAAATCAGAGTTAGCATAGTTGGGGGATGAAAACATTTGTATAGGTAACTGTAAAATCAGAGTTAGCATAGTTGGGGGATGAAAACATTTGTATAGGTAACTGTAAAATCACAGTTAGCATAGTTGGGGGATGAAAACATTTGTATAGGTAAATGTAAGCATACAATTGCATGAGACAATGGTGGTACTCAAGTTGTTTTATTTGATGAGGCATCATTTGATGAGGCTCTCACAATACAGCTTGTGTATGAAGCCAACATATTAAAACATAAAGCATGTCTTTCATTAACAGTGTTTAAGTGTGTTTTTTATCCTAAAACAATGAAATTTCAACAAAATATTGTATTTAGTACGGCTTACTTGTTAATTTCTTTTATTGCTTTCATTAAAAGTAAATATTTAAGTATTATATACTGTTATAGCCTAAATACTGTTCAATATACTAATGTTTTTCATAGAGAAAACGTTCAATACACACTCGGGCCTGAGCTAATCGGTCATGTTGCATGTAAATAGTATAAAAGCAAGGCTTTCCATGCTTTGTCAATGATCATTTAACGTTTGGAAATATGTTCTTAATATAGCTATCTCGCCAACAGAAGCCAAATATTACACCATATGTACACCGCTTCTAAATCTACTAACGATGACGTATATATAACTTACATATTTTGAGAATACACAATATAAACGGCATTAACCAGCAACACTAAACCCGAAACTGGAGCGTTGAATTAAGAGTTACACACTCATAATTTAATTTACGCATATTCAAGCACGGGTTTTTGTAGAACTTTTGCATAAACCTTTACTTTTAATCGGCACATATTCATTATCATATAACCAGAACACATGGACAGAGTTTTGATAAACGGTTTTGTGTAGTGTAATTTTGCTGTTAATTAGCAGGTTAGTTTCTGTAATGTAATGTTGCTGTTATTGGGCGAGTTAGTTTGTGTAGTGTAATTTTGCTGTTAATTAGCAGGTTAGTTTCTGTAATGTAATGTTGCTGTTATTGGGCGAGTTAGTTTCTGTAATGTAATGTTGCTGTTATTGGGCGAGTTAGTTTCTGTAATGTAATGTTGCTGTTATTGGGCGAGTTAGTTTCTGTAATGTAATGTTGCTGTTATTGGGCGAGTTAGTTTCTGTAATGTAATGTTGCTGTTATTTGGCGAGTTAGTTTCTGTAATGTAATGTTGCTGTTATTTGGCGAGTTAATTTCTGTAATGTAATGTTGCTGTTATTTGGCGAGTTAGTTTCTGTAATTTAATGTTGCTGTTATTTGGCGAGTTAGTTTCTGTAATGTAATGAATGTGCACATTTTATACGAAACTGAAGCACAGTATTAAGGTTTTCATTTGAAATCTGAATGACACCGATCACACTTCTAGATCGCCTAAAGTCCCTTTAAGTTCGCATTCACATTGGAAACAAAAGACCGATCCCACTAAAGCACCGATCCCCATAGAGCACCGATCCCCATAGGGTATCGATCTCCATAGGGCTTCGATCTCCATAGACACCGGTCTCCATAGAGCACCGATCCCCATAGAAACCGATCCACATAGGGCAACGATCCCCATAGACACCGATCCCCATAGAGCACCGATACCCATAAACACCGATCCCCATATACACCGATCCCCATAGAGTAACGATCCCCATAGACACCGGTCCCCATAGGGCACAGATCCCCATAGACACCGGTCCCCATAGGGCACCGATCTCCATAGACACCGATCCCCATAGACACCGATCCCCATAGACACCGAATCCCATAGAGCACCGATCCCCATAGAGCATTGATCCCCATAGAGCACTGATCCTCATAGACATCCATCCCCACAGGGCACCGATTCACCTAGAGCACCAATCCACATAGACACCGATCCCCATAGAGCACAGATCCCCATAAAGCATTGATCACCATAGAGCACTGATCCACATAGGGCACCGATCCCCATTCGGCACCAATCTACATAGGGCACCGATCCCCATAAGGCACCGATTCCCATAGAGCATTGATCCCCATAGAGCACGGATCCCAGTAGGGCACATATCACCATAGACACCGATTCCCAGAGAGTACCGATCCCCATAGACACCGATCCCCATAGAGCACCGATCTCCATAGACACCGATCCCCATAGAGCACCGATCTCCATACAGCACCGAGCTCGATAGACACCGATCCCCATAGAGCACCGATCTCCATAAACACCGATCCCCATAGACGCCGATCCCCATAGAGCACGATCCCCATAGGGCACCAATCCCCATAGAGCTCCGACCCCCATAGGGCACTGATCCCATAGACACCGATTCCCATAGAGCACCGATCCCCATAGAAACCGATCCCCAAAGAACACCAAAATATACCAGGAGACATGGCAATCTGGAAGTATTTGTCAGATAATAAAATGTGCACCTTAAAGTATTAATTCAGTAATATTTTAACGTTTAACCTGCTAACATATATTTAATATATATATAGTTTATATGGATAGTTAATAAAGATAGTTCCAATGGTTCATGAACCTAGATGAGTATACTACAAATGCATGTACATTTGACAGCGATATTAGCGAGTTTATACACAAAACCATACCAACAAATAACGTTAATAACAGAAAAGGTATTCACGTGGATAAGGTATCAACTAACATATTAACAGTATTCGTTCGTATTGTTTTTTTGTTTGCTATAGAAGCATCTGTTCCGTCACAAATCCCATAGAGCATGGACAGTCCAGAAACATCTGTTCCCGCACAAATCCTCTAGGGAACGGACAGTCCAGACACATATGTTCCCGCACAGATTCCCTTAGAAGACGCACGTTCCAGAAATATCTGTTCCCGCAAAAATCCCTAGGTAGGACGGCCCAGAAAATATGTTAAATCACAAATTCCCTAAAGAACAGACAGTACAGAAACATATGTTCCCCCACAAATACCCTAGAGCACGGACGGTCCAGAAACATCAATTCCCGCACAAATCCGCTAGAGCACGGACAGGCCAGAAACATATGTTCCCGCACCAAAACACTAGAGCACGGACAGTATAAAGAAAAATTTCCCCTGCACAAATCTCCTCGAGCACGGACAGGCCAGAAACATATGTTCACGCCCTAATACCCTAGAGCACGGACAGGCCAGAAACATATGTTCCCGCACTAATACCCTAGAACGCGGACAGTCCAAAACATATGTTCCCGCACGGACAGTACAGAAACATATGTGCCCGCACTAATACCCTACATTACTGACAGGCCAAAAACATATGTTCCCGCACAAATCCCCTATAGCACGGACAGGCCAGACACATATGTTCCCGCAATAATCCCATAAAGCACGGACAGTACAGAAACATATGTTCCCGCACTAATACCCTACAGTACGGACAGGCCAGAAATGTATGTTCCCGCACTAATACCCTAGAGCACGGACTGTACAGAAACATAATATTATGTTCCCGCACTAATACCCTAGAGCACGGACAGGCCAGAAACATATGTTCCTGCACTAATACCCTAAAGCACGGACAGGCCAGACACATATGTTCCCGCACCGATCCCATAGAGCACGGACAGTACAGAAACATATGTTCCCGCATACCCTAGAGCACGGACAGGCCACAAACATATGTTCCCGCACTAATACCCTACATTACGGACAGGCCAGAAACATATGTTCCCGCACAAATCCCCTATAGCACGGACAGGCCAGACACATATGTTCCCGCACTAATCCCATAAAGCACTGACAGTACAGAAACATATGTTCCCGCACTAATACCCTACAGTACGGACAGGCCAGAAACATATGTTCCCGCACTAATACCCTAGAGCACGTACAGTACAGAAACATATGTTCCCGCACTAATACCCTAGAGCACGGACAGGCCAGAAACAGATGTTCTCGCACTAATACCCTAAAGCACGGACAGGCCAGACACAAATGTTCCCGCACCGATCCCATAGAGTACGGACAGTACAGAAACATATGTTCCCGCATACCCTAGAGCACGGACAGGCCATAAACATATGTTCCCGATACTAATACTCTAGAACACGGACAGGCCAGAACATATGTTCTCGCACTAATACCCTAAAGCACGGACAGGCCAGACACATATGTTCCCGCACCGATCCCATAGAGCTCGTACAATACAGAAACATTTGTTCCCGCACAAATCCCTTAAAGCACGGAATGTCCAGAATTTTATTCCCGCAAAAATTCCCTAGAAAACGGACAGTCAAGAAACATGTGTACAAATACCCTACAGCACGGACAGTAAAGAAACATATGTTCCTGCACAAAGTTCCTAGAGCACGTACAGTCCAGAAACATCTGTTCCCACACATATACAAACAGGGCACGGAAAATACCAGAAAACATCTGTGACCGCACTGAACCAAATGGGCTATTAAGACAGCACATATTCCTTACAGGGCACAAAAACATACCTGAAAACTGCAAAGATATATATTCTAATGCAAGCAAAGATATCAGAAACACTCACAGATCCTCTAGGGTCCTCGCTCAGATCCTCTACAGCACGGAAAGATACCAGAAGCCTCTTCTTCTGCAATGAACCCCAGGACACGGAACGATACCAGAAAACAAGTGTCCCATACAGATACCCTAGTGCACAGAAAATATCAGAAAACATTCCCCCGCAGATCCTCTAAGGCACGGAAAGATACCAGAAAACCTCTTTTTTCCCGCAAAGATCCCCAGGGCACGGAACGATGCCAGAAAAAAATTGTTCTCGCAATAATTCCCTTCATGCCCAGAACGATACCAGAAAATGTCTATTTCCGCCGTTACGTGTTACGAGTATCAACTTTCATACCCTATCCAACCCCTTCTCCAAGAAGGGAAAACGGGGTTGGCTGGAGTATGATATAAAACCTTAATTTAGGCTTCAAATGTTCGCATATTGTAAAACTAAAACATTTATAATAGGTTATTTTAAGCAGTTTATCGCATTTTTTCAGTAATTTCTTTTTTAACCGTGTTTTATTGTCGAAATATCCGTTATCCAATCCTGCTAATATCTATCGCTTAATGGAATTAAGGCGGGGACACGTAATGAAAGATTCCCAGGGCACGGAACAATACCAGAAAACTTATGTACTCGTAATAATCCAAACAGATACCATAGGGCAAGGAAAAATACCAGAAAACATTTGTTCCCGCACAGACCCATTGAGCAATAACATATATATGAAACATATGTTACGCAGATCCATTAGTGCGCAGAAAAATATCGGAAAATGAAATGTTCCCGCACGGACAGTTACCTGAACACATCTGTTCCCGCACTCAACTTGGGCACGGAAAAATGCATCCACTCGGGAACTCTAAGTCCGTAAACATATGTACCCATAGATATATCCTAGGGAACCGAAATATATCAGAATACATAAAATAGTGTTTATATATTGGTGTGTTTTTTTAGACAGCAATCTCAGAGGGAGATGAGACAATCGGAAAAACTAGTTTCGTGCACGATGCACATCGAATATGAAACTGAAACAGATTATGATGGGTTTATTTGTACTTGGCTCCCATATTTTTGCAGATAATTCCAGTGATCCATAACTTTTGAAAACTTTTTAAATTGCAAACCTTAACCAAGATAATAATGATATCCTCGTTTAAAGGTTTATGTATACAGCATTTAACACATTATTGCACTAAACGACTCAAAATACATTACATATTATACCAAACTATCCCAAATACATTATATATTATACCAAACTATCCAAAATACATTATATATTAGACGAAACCATCCAAAATACATTATATATGATACCAAACTATCCAAAATACAGCATTTATTATACCAAACTATCTAAAATACAGTATATATTATACCAAACTATCCGAAATACAGTATACAAATATATAATACCAAACTATCTGTAATACATTATCTTTTACACGAAACGACCCACAAAAACTATGCATTACACCAAACGACCAATAATAAATTACGTGTATATATGTCAACAAACAACCCAAATAATGCATAACATATTACATTAATGTACACATAATCAAGCATATATTACACAAAAGACCCAAAATAAACAATATATAATGCACTAACAGTGTTTATGTATTTTAAAACATTATGCAATTAAAACATAAATTAACATTTTATATATGTTTGATGGTAATTGTATGACGTTATTTATAATAAGTGTATGCCATTAATTATGGTACGTGTGTGTCATTGTTTATGATAATTGTATGTCAGTATTATTGTAAATTGTAAGTCATTATTTATGACAATTGTATGTCATTATTTATGTTAAATGTGTGCCAGTATATTTGTTAATTGTGTGTCATTATGTTAATTGTATGTCATAATTTATATTAATTATGTGTCTTTGTTATGTTAATTGTGCCATTATTTATATTAATTGTGTGCCGCTATTTAAGTTACGGTGTGCCATTATTTATGTTAATGATGAGTCATTGTTTATGTTAATTGTACTATTATTTAGGTTAATTTTGTGCCATTATTTATGTTAATACAAATACAATAGACACCTTTTATTTACTCAGTTCATACATATACATGAATGCATATAGAATGTATCGTACAAGGCTCAATTACATGAGTTATTTAGTATTTATTTTAACAATATATTATTAGACAGATTTAAATCGAGTGAAATTAGTTTTCTGTATTTATAATAGGAGCTAATATTTAGGTTAATTTTGTGCTGCTGTTTAAGTTAATTGTGCCATTATTTATGTTAATTGTATGCCGCTATTTAAGTTAATTATTTGCCATTATTTACCTTAGTTGCATGCCATTATTTATTTTAATTGTATGCCATTATTTATGGTAATTGTTAGTCATTATTTAAGGTATTTGTATGTCTCATTATTTTTGGTAATAGTGTGTTATCATTTATATTAATTGTATGTCATTATTTACGGTAGTTACGTTTCATTATTTATGTAACTGTATGTCATAATCTATCTTAATTGTATGTCATTATTTATGGTAGTAACGTGTCATTATTTATGTCAATTATATGTCATTATTTATGTCAATTATATGTCACTATTTATGTTAATTGTGTTATTATTTATGTAAATTGTATGTCATTATTTATATTAATTGTATGCCACTATGTCTGTTAGTTGTTTGTCATTATTTATTTATATGTAATGTTTTATGTTAATTGTATGTCAACATTATCATCATCATCATCATCATCATCATCATCATCATCATCATTACTGTTATTACATATATATGTCTATTCACCGTTTCTCGTGTACAGCTGAAGGACTAGTGGTCGTATTTTTCAAAACCGAGAATATTAAAGTAAGCCCTTTCCTACGCCTTCATTAGAAAACTTGCCACATATGGAACTTATATAAAAGGATTTCCGTACGATACATATATAGCATATGACATCTAGTTCATATGATTCTGATATGAGAAATAAAAATTCAATATGAGAATCTTATGGAATTTAAGCAGAAGTGTTTGTGTAGTATAATATATTATTCTAGTGGTTTGAACGGACACACATCAATCTTGGTTTCTTATTAATTTTCTGTTGCACATCATTATAATATATCTAGCAATTTATTTTTGAATAAAACTACCTGATTATAAATCATTTAAACATACGTTAGAATAACGAAGAAAACTGAAAACTCACCATTTTATTTAATTATATTTCACACATTACATATTTAAACGTATGGTAGAATAACGAGGCTAAACTGAAAACACGTCGTATGCAAGCAGGTTTAACTTTAAAGGGACTCTGGACTAATAAATCAAGATGCTCATTTTAATGTTGGATATTACTTTCAATATTGTCTTATGTTCCTTTAAAAATACTACAGCCATGTTTTAATTATTATAAAAAAAAACAGGAAAAGAAAACAGATCACATATGCGTAGGTACGCTTTGAATAGGGGCAGGGCTGGAGGTCGGGATGAAAATTGCTTGTTATCACGTGCGGCACACCTGAAGAAGAATTTGTTTTAATAAAATAATGTAAACAAGGTGGTCAGCCTCCATCCATATACTCGACCTCCAAAAGAGGGGCTAAGTTTATATTCCGTTTCATACGGATATCACTTTCATTATAGACCTATGTATTTTTTTATATAATTTTGTTAATATATAAAAATAAATCTGAAAATGTTCATCATGAAAACACAACAACAGTTTAGAAATTCACTGAGCTAAAAAAGATAACGACGGTGTCATGTTAGTGCCATCTTACCATCGCATCTTACAATCGACCATCTAGGTCGATGGTCGATGGTAAGATGCGATGGTAAGATGCGATGGTCGATGGTAAGATGCGATGGTCGATGGTAAGATGTGATGGACCATCGACCATCGCATCTTACCATCGACCATCGCATTAGGCCTCTTCTTCGTTTTATCGACACACCTCTCTCTCTCTATATATATATATATATATCTCCATATAATCTCAGGTTTGTCAGTGAGACGATTTATTAAATATTAAATTGATCGATATGTTAAGACGAGGGTAATGAAAACTATTCAACCATGTTGGGTATGGGGTGGGCCGGTGTGTAGATTGGTGGGTGGGTGGGTAAAAGAACCTGCTTTGTTCAATTCCAATTAATTTTATATGAGCGTTCAACTTAGGCCTTCCAAAAAATCATGTGTGTCTAGGATAACCCGACCCTACCTAATTTTTATGGTGAAACCTAGAAATTTTTTCCAATTTAGCAGAAAAAATATATAAATCAAGGCTGTTTTGGCTATAAAATGTAAATATGTATATAGGTCGATGGTCGATGGTAAGATGCGATTGTAAGATGGCCCTAACAGGACACAGTAGCTATCGCTGGACTAGACTTAAGAAGATATGTGGGGTGCGATTTCAAGGTGAAAACAGAACGACAACCAACGGTATGAAACTCCATGAAAGGAATTATTATCGACTTGTATCGTACCTTTGAAATGGAAAATGCAGGATTTAGCTGTCGGTTGGCTGTAGGTTGAATATGTTAAAATATTGATAGCTTTTAGAAATCCACTGATGGCAATACACTATCTCTAAGCTAGAAACTTATTAAGATATGAGCAATAGTGCGGGCAGCGATTTCTAGTTGCACAAAACACCAGCAAAAAACAGTATAAGCCTTGATGTCGAATTGTATGTAAAATGGATAACGTGGGGTTTGATTGGTTGTACAAACAGGTAGTATGTTGCAGTACTGATGACTTGTTTATGGTAGCGAATGAGTTGACAAAACAACTAAGAATATAAGGGAAATGTTTACTTACCGATATTAGCGTCAATTTTCACCCCGGATCTAGATCCTATCACAAATAATGCAGATATGTCCTCCCACAAATAACACCTAAAAGTCCTCTCACAAATAACGGTGATAGGTCCTCTCACAAATAACGGTGATAGGTCCTCTCACAAATAACGCGATAGGTCCTCTCACAAATAGCAGATAGGTCCTCTCACAAATAACCAAGATAGGTCCTCTCACAAATAACACAGATATGTCTTCTCACAAATAACACAAAAATGTCCTCCCACAGATCCTCACACAATCCAACAGATCCTCACACAAATAATAGTTTTATCATTTTTAATTTATGTTTGAACACTCGTTTACTAAACACAATATACACACTCGTTTTTAAAAACACATCCACGATGATTCAGGCTTTAAACAAGAATAGATATTAATAATGGTATGGTGCGCATGTTTATGCGCAAAATATAGTTACTTCCTTAACGAAATCTTGTTATTTCCCTAACGAGAGGGTATACACACGTGATCTTCATAGGCAATATTACTATGCGTGTTGTATTTAATGTGGTGAAATGGGGCCTAATCAGAGGGTTAGGAGTTACACCTTTGACGGTTTTGGATCTATAAACCAAACCGTAAGGGAACTAACCCGTCAAATAACAGCAACATTACATATTACAAAACCGTTTATCCAGGTCTAAAGGTGATATAATACTGTATATGTGCCGATTACAAATATATGTCTATTCACCGGTTGTTAATATACCCGTGATTGAATAGACGTAAAACGAATTATCAGTTGGGTTTATGAAATTGCCTATGACATCTGTTACTATGTTATATATGTTCAGTGGCGCTGAACTCTTCTTACTATGTTATACATGTTCAGATGGCACTGAACTCGACTGAATTGATGAAAAGCGGCTCATCAGCATAGTATTTCACATTATGTCTCACCTCTCTTCCATACATTCCAGTTCTTCTATGTTGTTTACAACCTCCCTATAGTGATGGAAAACAGGTATAGGCATAGTGATGGAAAACAGGTATATGCATAGTGATGGAAAACAGGTATATGCATAATGATGGAAAACAGGTATTGAATTGAATTGGATTTTATAGTCGCACCAACAGCTAAGGTCATATGGCGACTTTCCAGCTTCCACTGGTGGAGGAAGACCCCAGGTGCCCCTCCGGGCAGTTTTCGTGCACGGGCGGGCACCTGGGTAGAACCACCGAGCTGGAAAGCTTCCTCACATAAAGATTCCTAGGCTTTCATGGATCGAACCTACAGCGGTGAGGGGTAAATGATTGCAAGTCAGAGCGAAAACAGGTATATGCATAGTGATGGAAACAGGTATATGCATAGTGATGGAAAACAGATGTATGCATAGTGATGGAAAACAGGTATATGCATAGGAAGGGAAACAGGTATATGCAACCAGGAACTGTACTCTACAGTTAATATCAAATTGTGATCCGATAAACCACGGGACCTCTCGTTTTACTTCCCCATCCGACGGAAGGTCATACCGAGTCTGGTGGAGAGTGAGAGCTTACCGGTTGGCCCCTCCTTGTCTCCTTGTCAAATCATGGGTCCTCCAGTTATACGTCTTCCCGTCTGACGGAAGATACTAAATCACGGATCCTCCAGTTATACGTCTCCCCGTCTGACGGAAGATACTAAATCACTGGTCATCCAGTTATACGTCTCCCCGTCTGACGGAAGATACTAAATCACGGGTCCTTCAGGTACACGTCTCTCCGTCTGACGGAAGATACTAAATCACGGGTCATCCAGTTATACGTCTTACCGTCTGACGGAAGATACTAGATCACGGGTCCTCCAGTTATACGTCTTCCCGTCTGACGGAAGATACTAAATCACGGGTCCTCCAGTTATACGTCTTCCCGTCTGACGGAAGATACTAAATCACGGGTCCTCCAGTTATACGTCTTCCCATCGGACGGAAGATACTAAATCACGGGATCTCCCGTGTTTACGTCCCAAGCCAACGAAATATGCTAATGAACGGGGCCTCCCGTTTTATGTACCCATCCGACGCAATATGCTAAAGCGTCCTGTCTGTCGTCCCATCCCAAACATGGCAAAGGCTTATAAATCCGGTACGCAGTGACACATTTTGATCGATTTAGAATGCACGTTAGTTTAAAATTCATGTCATAAACTAGTTAAAGAGTCAGTAGTTTATTCAAATATGGACATTTGAAACAATATCAGATGTCATAATATGGCACGCAGTGTGTGAAAGCTTTAGCATATACCATCTCAGAATGGTGGTAGCACACCCGGGCAGGATCTCAGAGCGGTGGTAGCGCACCTAGGCACGGATCTCAGAGCGGCGGTAGCGCATCCAGGCACCATTCTTGGAGCGTTGGTAGAGCCCCAAGGCAAGGATTTCAGAGCGGTGGTAGTGCATCTGGACACGGATCTTAGAGCGATGGTAGCTCACCCTGGCACGTATTTCAGAGCGGTGGTAGCGCCCCCGGGTACGGATCTCGGAGCGGTGGTAGCGCACCCGAGCACGTATCTCAGAACGGTGGTAGCGCAACCTAGAACGGATCTCAGAGCGGGAGTAGTGCACCCGGGCACGGATCTCAGAGCGGTGGTAGCCCACCCGGGCACAGAACTCAGAGCGGTGGTAGCTCACACTGGCACGATTCTCAGAACGGTGATAGCTCACCCGGACACAGATCTCAGAGCGGTGGTAGCGCACCCGGGCACAGATCTCAGAGCGGTTGTAGTTCACCCGGGCACGGATCTCAGAGTGGTGGTAGCGCACCAGGACAAGGATCGCAGAGGTGATAGCACACAGTCACGGATATATGAGCGGTGGTAGTGCACCCGGGCTGGGACCTTAGGGCGGTGGTAGCAAACCTGGGCACGGATCTCAGAGCGGTGGAAGCGCATCCGGGTCTGACAGCGGCGGGAGCGCACTCGGGCAAGGATCACAGGGGGAAAGACGCGCAAACGGGTATGGATCAAAGGGTGATGGACGTTCACCCGGTCACGGATCACAGGGTGATGGAGGCGCACCCGGCCACGGATCGCAGAGAGGTGGATGTGCATCAATGTATTGAAACACGACAAGTAATCGAATATCTCCTGATTGTAGACTCTCATCCAGTCGCAGATATCAGGTCTCAGAGCGGTGGACACTCATCCAGGCGCGTATCTCAGTGCGGTGGACACTCATCCAAGCGCGTATCTCAGGACGGTGGACTCTCACCCAGGCGCGTATCTCAGGGTGATGAGCTCTCACCCATTTGCGGATCTCATGGTGATGGGCTCTTACCCATTTGAGGATCTCAGGGCGGTGGGCTCTCACCCTGGCGCGTATCTCAGGGCGACGGGATCTCACCCAGGCGCAGATCTCAGCGTTGGACTCTTACCCAGGCGTGGATCTTAGGATGGTGGGCTTTCACATAGGCGCGGATCTTATATTGGTGGACATGTACCAAGGCACGGATCACAGGGTGGTGGGTTCTCACCCAAGCGTGGATCTCAGGACGATGGGCTCTCACCCATTCGCGGATCTCAGAGCGGTGGACTATCACCCAGGTGTGGATATGAGGATGATGGGCTTGCACATACGCGCGGATCTAATGTCAGTGGGCATGTACAGAGGCGCAGTTCTAATGGTGGTGGACGTTCAACCAGGAGCGGATATTAGGGCAGTGGGCGCAATATCCGTATTGACATTTAGCTCTTTTCCTATAATAAAAAAAATGCACTACATAGGTAAGTTTACCATACACAACAAACGTGTACTATTGCTTTCTCATTTGAGAATCATATGACTCTCTTATATGATTCTTATATAAAAGAAGCCATATAAAATTCTCATATGAAACCTTTCATTTGATATTTAAGCGACTGGTTTTTCATAACATTTTCATATGAGATTAAATTCATAAATATTTTCTATTTAAATCATATATGATTCTCATATGATACTTATATGCTTCTCATATCATACAACATAGACCTAGCTAGTCATATCAATCAGGATTTAGTTGCCGGGCAATAAAGCTTTTTCACACGCGTGAAAGAAAGGGTAAAAAATGTCATATCACGGAAATATTAGAATGTTCTCTATTACTCTTTCAGCGGAGTGATACGGAAATTACCGATTATTTACGATTATGTACGATTTGTCACGAGTTATGGTTTGTCTTCTGCATTCCATCCTGTCTCGCCATATTATTGGGTATACATCTACATCTACATTTTGGGCGTCCGTGGCAGAGTGGTAAGCGTTTCTGACTTGAAATCACTTGCCCCTCACCGCTATAGGTTCTATCCCTCGGGGTTGCAGAAATCTGTATGTGAGGAAGCTATCCAGCTGGCTTGTGGGAAAACGGTGGTTCTACCCAAGTGCCCGCCCGTGCACGAAAATTGCCGGAGGGGCACCTGGGGTCTTCCTCCATCAGCGGAAACTGCAAAGTCGCCATATGACAATAGGTGTTGGTGCGACTATAATCAAATTCAATCAACATCCACACGTGTACGTTGTGTACGTTGAGCTATAATTTTTGACCATAACTCAACGGAAATGACTTGACTAGTAATGCTAAGAAGATACAATAAAAGAGATGACAGATAGATAGAAGTAAAATAAAGAAATAAATCAGGCATAATACACGGACCATAAAGATAAACTTGATGATATAGGCCGAGATGAAATAATCACTTGTGATCGTTCATTTTCTGAATTAGACAATTTCAAATGCAATGCCATTCGTTTTAAATCAAATTTCGGAAAAAAATGTCGTGTAGATCTACAAATACGCGACAGACGTGAACACATCAGAATGGGATTACATATATTAATAATAGTGTTGTTTTCTCTCTGGAAAACAGTGTAGTAAGTTAGCTGAAGTTGACAGTTCAACAAACTCATTGCTGAGGTGTATGATGAATAGAATAAAACATGTTTAGTTTCATATCACACCCTATATAAGGCCCTCTATGGAAATGCCCATTAATTATTATCTATGTACTGCTCCTTTTATACAAGTGTATGAGTGTCAGTCCGTATACGAATACAACCACTATAATGAAGGACAATTATCATTATTAGTGTCAGTCCGTATGCGAATATAACCACTATAATAAAGGACAATTATCATTATGAGTGTCAGTCCGTATACGAATACAACCACTATAATGAAGGACAATTATCATTATGAGTGGCAGTCCGTATACGAATACAACCGCCATAATGAAGGACAATAATCATTATGAGTGGCAGTCCGTATACGAATACAACCGCCATAATGAAGGACAATTATCATTATGAGTGGCAGTCCGTATACGAATACAACCACCATAATGAAGGACAATAATCATTATGAGTGGCAGTCCGTATACGAATACAACCGCCATAATGAAGGACAATTATCATTATGAGTGTCAGTCCGTATACGAATACAACCACCATAATGAAGGACAATTATCATTATGAGTGGCAGTCCGTATACGAATACAACCACCATAATGAAGGACACTTATCATTATGAGTGTCAGTCCGTATACGAATACAACCACCATAATGAAGGACACTTATCATTATGAGTGTCAGTCCGTATACGAATACAACCACCATAATGAAGGACAAATATCATTATGAGTGTCAGTCAGTATACGAATACAACCACCATAATGAAGGACAATTATTATTATGAGTGGCAGTCCGTATACGAATACAACCACCATAATGAAGGGCAAATATCATTATGAGTGTCAGTCCGTATACGAATACAACCACCATAATGAAGGGCAAATATCATTATGAGTGTCAGTCCGTATGCGAATACAACAACCATAATGATGGACAATTATCAGTATGAGTGTCAGTCCGTATACGAATACAACCACCATAATGACGGAAAATTATCATTATCAGTGGCAGTCCGGACTAGACTACTCGTCTACTTTTGTTGTATAACTCATTTATAGCAATTCATACAATGCTTTAAGGCTCTTAAAGGTCTTGTTTTGTGATAGTTTTCCAGTCTTGTTTTGTGATAGTTGCCATAGAATTACACTTTATTTGAATTATATATTCTCAACTGCTGGCAATATAATCTTCATATAACTTGAATTAGTATTTATGATTCAGCAACAAAACGCAGCCGTGTCGTCGAGATTCCAGACCGAAACTTTTTCATTACGGAAGGTAATATGAGGCCTAAGGACTTATTTCCAGCCTGTTGTATTTGGGGGATGAAAACATGTGTATAGGTAACTGTAAAATCACAGTAAGCATAGTTTGGGGATGAAAACATTTGTATAGGTAACTGTAAAATCACAGTTAGCATAGTTGGGGGATGAAAACATTTGTATAGGTAACTGTCAAATCACAGTTAGCATAGTTGGGGGATGAAAACATTTGTATAGGTAACTGTAAAATCAGAGTTAGCATAGTTGGGGGATGAAAACATTTGTATAGGTAACTGTAAAATCACAGTTAGCATAGTTGGGGGATGAAAACATTTGTATAGGTAAATGTAAGCATACAATTGCATGAGACAATGGTGGTACTCAAGTTGTTTTATTTGATGAGGCATCATTTGATGAGGCTCTCACAATACAGCTTGTGTATGAAGCCAACATATTAAAACATAAAGCATGTCTTTCATTAACAGTGTTTTAGTGTGTTTTTTATCCTAAAACAATGAAATTTCAACAAAATATTGTATTTAGTACGGCTTACTTGTTAATTTCTTTTATTGCTTTCATTAAAAGTAAATATTTAAGTATTATATACTGTTATAGCCTAAATACTGTTCAATATACTAATGTTTTTCATAGAGAAAACGTTCAATACACACTCGGGCCTGAGCTAATCGGTCATGTTGCATGTAAATAGTATAAAAGCAAGGCTTTCCATGCTTTGTCAATGATCATTTAACGTTTGGAAATATGTTCTTAATATAGCTATCTCGCCAACAGAAGCCAAATATTACACCATATGTACACCGCTTCTAAATCTACTAACGATGACGTATATATAACTTACATATTTTGAGAATACACAATATAAACGGCATTAACCAGCAACACTAAACCCGAAACTGGAGCGTTGAATTAAGAGTTACACACTCATAATTTAATTTACGCATATTCAAGCACGGGTTTTTGTAGAACTTTTGCATAAACCTTTACTTTTAATCGGCACATATTCATTATCATATAACCAGAACACATGGACAGAGTTTTGATAAACGGTTTTGTGTAGTGTAATTTTGCTGTTAATTAGCAGGTTAGTTTCTGTAATGTAATGTTGCTGTTATTGGGCGAGTTAGTTTGTGTAGTGTAATTTTGCTGTTAATTAGCAGGTTAGTTTCTGTAATGTAATGTTGCTGTTATTGGGCGAGTTAGTTTCTGTAATGTAATGTTGCTGTTATTGGGCGAGTTAGTTTCTGTAATGTAATGTTGCTGTTATTGGGCGAGTTAGTTTCTGTAATGTAATGTTGCTGTTATTGGGCGAGTTAGTTTCTGTAATGTAATGTTGCTGTTATTTGGCGAGTTAGTTTCTGTAATGTAATGTTGCTGTTATTTGGCGAGTTAATTTCTGTAATGTAATGTTGCTGTTATTTGGCGAGTTAGTTTCTGTAATGTAATGTTGCTGTTATTTGGCGAGTTAGTTTCTGTAATGTAATGAATGTGCACATTTTATACGAAACTGAAGCACAGTATTAAGGTTTTCATTTGAAATCTGAATGACACCGATCACACTTCTAGATCGCCTAAAGTCCCTTTAAGTTCGCATTCACATTGGAAACAAAAGACCGATCCCACTAAAGCACCGATCCCCATAGAGCACCGATCCCCATAGGGTATCGATCTCCATAGGGCTTCGATCTCCATAGACACCGGTCTCCATAGAGCACCGATCCCCATAGAAACCGATCCACATAGGGCAACGATCCCCATAGACACCGATCCCCATAGAGCACCGATACCCATAAACACCGATCCCCATATACACCGATCCCCATAGAGTAACGATCCCCATAGACACCGGTCCCCATAGGGCACAGATCCCCATAGACACCGGTCCCCATAGGGCACCGATCTCCATAGACACCGATCCCCATAGACACCGATCCCCATAGACACCGAATCCCATAGAGCACCGATCCCCATAGAGCATTGATCCCCATAGAGCACTGATCCTCATAGACATCCATCCCCACAGGGCACCGATTCACCTAGAGCACCAATCCACATAGACACCGATCCCCATAGAGCACAGATCCCCATAAAGCATTGATCACCATAGAGCACTGATCCACATAGGGCACCGATCCCCATTCGGCACCAATCTACATAGGGCACCGATCCCCATAAGGCACCGATTCCCATAGAGCATTGATCCCCATAGAGCACGGATCCCAGTAGGGCACATATCACCATAGACACCGATTCCCAGAGAGTACCGATCCCCATAGACACCGATCCCCATAGAGCACCGATCTCCATAGACACCGATCCCCATAGAGCACCGATCTCCATACAGCACCGAGCTCGATAGACACCGATCCCCATAGAGCACCGATCTCCATAAACACCGATCCCCATAGACGCCGATCCCCATAGAGCACGATCCCCATAGGGCACCAATCCCCATAGAGCTCCGACCCCCATAGGGCACTGATCCCATAGACACCGATTCCCATAGAGCACCGATCCCCATAGAAACCGATCCCCAAAGAACACCAAAATATACCAGGAGACATGGCAATCTGGAAGTATTTGTCAGATAATAAAATGTGCACCTTAAAGTATTAATTCAGTAATATTTTAACGTTTAACCTGCTAACATATATTTAATATATATATAGTTTATATGGATAGTTAATAAAGATAGTTCCAATGGTTCATGAACCTAGATGAGTATACTACAAATGCATGTACATTTGACAGCGATATTAGCGAGTTTATACACAAAACCATACCAACAAATAACGTTAATAACAGAAAAGGTATTCACGTGGATAAGGTATCAACTAACATATTAACAGTATTCGTTCGTATTGTTTTTTTGTTTGCTATAGAAGCATCTGTTCCGTCACAAATCCCATAGAGCATGGACAGTCCAGAAACATCTGTTCCCGCACAAATCCTCTAGGGAACGGACAGTCCAGACACATATGTTCCCGCACAGATTCCCTTAGAAGACGCACGTTCCAGAAATATCTGTTCCCGCAAAAATCCCTAGGTAGGACGGCCCAGAAAATATGTTAAATCACAAATTCCCTAAAGAACAGACAGTACAGAAACATATGTTCCCCCACAAATACCCTAGAGCACGGACGGTCCAGAAACATCAATTCCCGCACAAATCCGCTAGAGCACGGACAGGCCAGAAACATATGTTCCCGCACCAAAACACTAGAGCACGGACAGTATAAAGAAAAATTTCCCCTGCACAAATCTCCTCGAGCACGGACAGGCCAGAAACATATGTTCACGCCCTAATACCCTAGAGCACGGACAGGCCAGAAACATATGTTCCCGCACTAATACCCTAGAACGCGGACAGTTCAAAACATATGTTCCCGCACGGACAGTACAGAAACATATGTGCCCGCACTAATACCCTACATTACTGACAGGCCAAAAACATATGTTCCCGCACAAATCCCCTATAGCACGGACAGGCCAGACACATATGTTCCCGCAATAATCCCATAAAGCACGGACAGTACAGAAACATATGTTCCCGCACTAATACCCTACAGTACGGACAGGCCAGAAATGTATGTTCCCGCACTAATACCCTAGAGCACGGACTGTACAGAAACATAATATTATGTTCCCGCACTAATACCCTAGAGCACGGACAGGCCAGAAACATATGTTCCTGCACTAATACCCTAAAGCACGGACAGGCCAGACACATATGTTCCCGCACCGATCCCATAGAGCACGGACAGTACAGAAACATATGTTCCCGCATACCCTAGAGCACGGACAGGCCACAAACATATGTTCCCGCACTAATACCCTACATTACGGACAGGCCAGAAACATATGTTCCCGCACAAATCCCCTATAGCACGGACAGGCCAGACACATATGTTCCCGCACTAATCCCATAAAGCACGGACAGTACAGAAACATATGTTCCCGCACTAATACCCTACAGTACGGACAGGCCAGAAACATATGTTCCCGCACTAATACCCTAGAGCACGTACAGTACAGAAACATATGTTCCCGCACTAATACCCTAGAGCACGGACAGGCCAGAAACAGATGTTCTCGCACTAATACCCTAAAGCACGGACAGGCCAGACACAAATGTTCCCGCACCGATCCCATAGAGTACGGACAGTACAGAAACATATGTTCCCGCATACCCTAGAGCACGGACAGGCCATAAACATATGTTCCCGATACTAATACTCTAGAACACGGACAGGCCAGAACATATGTTCTCGCACTAATACCCTAAAGCACGGACAGGCCAGACACATATGTTCCCGCACCGATCCCATAGAGCTCGTACAATACAGAAACATTTGTTCCCGCACAAATCCCTTAAAGCACGGAATGTCCGGAATTTTATTCCCGCAAAAATTCCCTAGAAAACGGACAGTCAAGAAACATGTGTACAAATACCCTACAGCACGGACAGTAAAGAAACATATGTTCCTGCACAAAGTTCCTAGAGCACGTACAGTCCAGAAACATCTGTTCCCACACATATACAAACAGGGCACGGAAAATACCAGAAAACATCTGTGACCGCACTGAACCAAATGGGCTATTAAGACAGCACATATTCCTTACAGGGCACAAAAACATACCTGAAAACTGCAAAGATATATATTCTAATGCAAGCAAAGATATCAGAAACACTCACAGATCCTCTAGGGTCCTCGCTCAGATCCTCTACAGCACGGAAAGATACCAGAAGCCTCTTCTTCTGCAATGAACCCCAGGACACGGAACGATACCAGAAAACAAGTGTCCCATACAGATACCCTAGTGCACAGAAAATATCAGAAAACATTCCCCCGCAGATCCTCTAAGGCACGGAAAGATACCAGAAAACCTCTTTTTTCCCGCAAAGATCCCCAGGGCACGGAACGATGCCAGAAAAAAATTGTTCTCGCAATAATTCCCTTCATGCCCAGAACGATACCAGAAAATGTCTATTTCCGCCGTTACGTGTTACGAGTATCAACTTTCATACCCTATCCAACCCCTTCTCCAAGAAGGGAAAACGGGGTTGGCTGGAGTATGATATAAAACCTTAATTTCGGCTTCAAATGTTCGCATATTGTAAAACTAAAACATTTATAATAGGTTATTTTAAGCAGTTTATCGCATTTTTTCAGTAATTTCTTTTTTAACCGTGTTTTATTGTCGAAATATCCGTTATCCAATCCTGCTAATATCTATCGCTTAATGGAATTAAGGCGGGGACACGTAATGAAAGATTCCCAGGGCACGGAACAATACCAGAAAACTTATGTACTCGTAATAATCCAAACAGATACCATAGGGCAAGGAAAAATACCAGAAAACATTTGTTCCCGCACAGACCCATTGAGCAATAACATATATATGAAACATATGTTACGCAGATCCATTAGTGCGCAGAAAAATATCGGAAAATGAAATGTTCCCGCACGGACAGTTACCTGAACACATCTGTTCCCGCACTCAACTTGGGCACGGAAAAATGCATCCACTCGGGAACTCTAAGTCCGTAAACATATGTACCCATAGATATATCCTAGGGAACCGAAATATATCAGAATACATAAAATAGTGTTTATATATTGGTGTGTTTTTTTAGACAGCAATCTCAGAGGGAGATGAGACAATCGGAAAAACTAGTTTCGTGCACGATGCACATCGAATATGAAACTGAAACAGATTATGATGGGTTTATTTGTACTTGGCTCCCATATTTTTGCAGATAATTCCAGTGATCCATAACTTTTGAAAACTTTTTAAATTGCAAACCTTAACCAAGATAATAATGATATCCTCGTTTAAAGGTTTATGTATACAGCATTTAACACATTATTGCACTAAACGACTCAAAATACATTACATATTATACCAAACTATCCCAAATACATTATATATTATACCAAACTATCCAAAATACATTATATATTAGACGAAACCATCCAAAATACATTATATATGATACCAAACTATCCAAAATACAGCATTTATTATACCAAACTATCTAAAATACAGTATATATTATACTAAACTATCCGAAATACAGTATACAAATATATAATACCAAACTATCTGTAATACATTATCTTTTACACGAAACGACCCACAAAAACTATGCATTACACCAAACGACCAATAATAAATTACGTGTATATATGTCAACAAACAACCCAAATAATGCATAACATATTACATTAATGTACACATAATCAAGCATATATTACACAAAAGACCCAAAATAAACAATATATAATGCACTAACAGTGTTTATGTATTTTAAAACATTATGCAATTAAAACATAAATTAACATTTTATATATGTTTGATGGTAATTGTATGACGTTATTTATAATAAGTGTATGCCATTAATTATGGTACGTGTGTGTCATTGTTTATGATAATTGTATGTCAGTATTATTGTAAATTGTAAGTCATTATTTATGACAATTGTATGTCATAATTTATGTTAAATGTGTGCCAGTATATTTGTTAATTGTGTGTCATTATGTTAATTGTATGTCATAATTTATATTAATTATGTGTCTTTGTTATGTTAATTGTGCCATTATTTATATTAATTGTGTGCCGCTATTTAAGTTACGGTGTGCCATTATTTATGTTAATGATGAGTCATTGTTTATGTTAATTGTACTATTATTTAGGTTAATTTTGTGCCATTATTTATGTTAATACAAATACAATAGACACCTTTTATTTACTCAGTTCATACATATACATGAATGCATATAGAATGTATCGTACAAGGCTCAATTACATGAGTTATTTAGTATTTATTTTAACAATTTATTATTAGACAGATTTAAATCGAGTGAAATTAGTTTTCTGTATTTATAATAGGAGCTAATATTTAGGTTAATTTTGTGCTGCTGTTTAAGTTAATTGTGCCATTATTTATGTTAATTGTATGCCGCTATTTAAGTTAATTATTTGCCATTATTTACCTTAGTTGCATGCCATTATTTATTTTAATTGTATGCCATTATTTATGGTAATTGTTAGTCATTATTTAAGGTATTTGTATGTCTCATTATTTTTGGTAATAGTGTGTTATCATTTATATTAATTGTATGTCATTATTTACGGTAGTTACGTTTCATTATTTATGTAACTGTATGTCATAATCTATCTTAATTGTATGTCATTATTTATGGTAGTAACGTGTCATTATTTATGTCAATTATATGTCATTATTTATGTCAATTATATGTCACTATTTATGTTAATTGTGTTATTATTTATGTAAATTGTATGTCATTATTTATATTAATTGTATGCCACTATGTCTGTTAGTTGTTTGTCATTATTTATTTATATGTAATGTTTTATGTTAATTGTATGTCAACATTATCATCATCATCATCATCATCATCATCATCATCATCATCATTACTGTTATTACATATATATGTCTATTCACCGTTTCTCGTGTACAGCTGAAGGACTAGTGGTCGTATTTTTCAAAACCGAGAATATTAAAGTAAGCCCTTTCCTACGCCTTCATTAGAAAACTTGCCACATATGGAACTTATATAAAAGGATTTCCGTACGATACATATATAGCATATGACATCTAGTTCATATGATTCTGATATGAGAAATAAAAATTCAATATGAGAATCTTATGGAATTTAAGCAGAAGTGTTTGTGTAGTATAATATATTATTCTAGTGGTTTGAACGGACACACATCAATCTTGGTTTCTTATTAATTTTCTGTTGCACATCATTATAATATATCTAGCAATTTATTTTTGAATAAAACTACCTGATTATAAATCATTTAAACATACGTTAGAATAACGAAGAAAACTGAAAACTCACCATTTTATTTAATTATATTTCACACATTACATATTTAAACGTATGGTAGAATAACGAGGCTAAACTGAAAACACATCGTATGCAAGCAGGTTTAACTTTAAAGGGACTCTGGACTAATAAATCAAGATGCTCATTTTAATGTTGGATATTACTTTCAATATTGTCTTATGTTCCTTTAAAAATACTACAGCCATGTTTTAATTATTATAAAAAAAAACAGGAAAAGAAAACAGATCACATATGCGTAGGTACGCTTTGAATAGGGGCAGGGCTGGAGGTCGGGATGAAAATTGCTTGTTATCACGTGCGGCACACCTGAAGAAGAATTTGTTTTAATAAAATAATGTAAACAAGGTGGTCAGCCTCCATCCATATACTCGACCTCCAAAAGAGGGGCTAAGTTTATATTCCGTTTCATACGGATATCACTTTCATTATAGACCTATGTATTTTTTTATATAATTTTGTTAATATATAAAAATAAATCTGAAAATGTTCATCATGAAAACACAACAACAGTTTAGAAATTCACTGAGCTAAAAAAGATAACGACGGTGTCATGTTAGTGCCATCTTACCATCGCATCTTACAATCGACCATCTAGGTCGATGGTCGATGGTAAGATGCGATGGTAAGATGCGATGGTCGATGGTAAGATGCGATGGTCGATGGTAAGATGTGATGGACCATCGACCATCGCATCTTACCATCGACCATCGCATTAGGCCTCTTCTTCGTTTTATCGACACACCTCTCTCTCTATATATATATATATATATATCTCCATATAATCTCAGGTTTGTCAGTGAGACGATTTATTAAATATTAAATTGATCGATATGTTAAGACGAGGGTAATGAAAACTATTCAACCATGTTGGGTATGGGGTGGGCCGGTGTGTAGATTGGTGGGTGGGTGGGTAAAAGAACCTGCTTTGTTCAATTCCAATTAATTTTATATGAGCGTTCAACTTAGGCCTTCCAAAAAATCATGTGTGTCTAGGATAACCCGACCCTACCTAATTTTTATGGTAAAACCTAGAATTTTTTTCCAATTTAGCAGAAAAAATATATAAATCAAGGCTGTTTTGGCTATAAAATGTAAATATGTATATAGGTCGATGGTCGATGGTAAGATGCGATTGTAAGATGGCCCTAACAGGACACAGTAGCTATCGCTGGACTAGACTTAAGAAGATATGTGGGGTGCGATTTCAAGGTGAAAACAGAACGACAACCAACGGTATGAAACTCCATGAAAGGAATTATTATCGACTTGTATCGTACCTTTGAAATGGAAAATGCAGGATTTAGCTGTCGGTTGGCTGTAGGTTGAATATGTTAAAATATTGATAGCTTTTAGAAATCCACTGATGGCAATACACTATCTCTAAGCTAGAAACTTATTAAGATATGAGCAATAGTGCGGGCAGCGATTTCTAGTTGCACAAAACACCAGCAAAAAACAGTATAAGCCTTGATGTCGAATTGTATGTAAAATGGATAACGTGGGGTTTGATTGGTTGTACAAACAGGTAGTATGTTGCAGTACTGATGACTTGTTTATGGTAGCGAATGAGTTGACAAAACAACTAAGAATATAAGGGAAATGTTTACTTACCGATATTAGCGTCAATTTTCACCCCGGATCTAGATCCTATCACAAATAATGCAGATATGTCCTCCCACAAATAACACCTAAAAGTCCTCTCACAAATAACGGTGATAGGTCCTCTCACAAATAACGGTGATAGGTCCTCTCACAAATAACGGTGATAGGTCCTCTCACAAATAACGCGATAGGTCCTCTCACAAATAGCAGATAGGTCCTCTCACAAATAACCAAGATAGGTCCTCTCACAAATAACACAGATATGTCTTCTCACAAATAACACAAAAATGTCCTCCCACAGATCCTCACACAATCCAACAGATCCTCACACAAATAATAGTTTTATCATTTTTAATTTATGTTTGAACACTCGTTTACTAAACACAATATACACACTCGTTTTTAAAAACACATCCACGATGATTCAGGCTTTAAACAAGAATAGATATTAATAATGGTATGGTGCGCATGTTTATGCGTAAAATATAGTTACTTCCTTAACGAAATCTTGTTATTTCCCTAACGAGAGGGTATACACACGTGATCTTCATAGGCAATATTACTATGCGTGTTGTATTTAATGTGGTGAAATGGGGCCTAATCAGAGGGTTAGGAGTTACACCTTTGACGGTTTTGGATCTATAAACCAAACCGTAAGGGAACTAACCCGTCAAATAACAGCAACATTACATATTACAAAACCGTTTATCCAGGTCTAAAGGTGATATAATACTGTATATGTGCCGATTACAAATATATGTCTATTCACCGGTTGTTAATATACCCGTGATTGAATAGACGTAAAACGAATTATCAGTTGGGTTTATGAAATTGCCTATGACATCTGTTACTATGTTATATATGTTCAGTGGCGCTGAACTCTTCTTACTATGTTATACATGTTCAGATGGCACTGAACTCGACTGAATTGATGAAAAGCGGCTCATCAGCATAGTATTTCACATTATGTCTCACCTCTCTTCCATACATTCCAGTTCTTCTATGTTGTTTACAACCTCCCTATAGTGATGGAAAACAGGTATAGGCATAGTGATGGAAAACAGGTATATGCATAGTGATGGAAAACAGGTATATGCATAATGATGGAAAACAGGTATTGAATTGAATTGGATTTTATAGTCGCACCAACAGCTAAGGTCATATGGCGACTTTCCAGCTTCCACTGGTGGAGGAAGACCCCAGGTGCCCCTCCGGGCAGTTTTCGTGCACGGGCGGGCACCTGGGTAGAACCACCGAGCTGGAAAGCTTCCTCACATAAAGATTCCTAGGCTTTCATGGATCGAACCTACAGCGGTGAGGGGTAAATGATTGCAAGTCAGAGCGAAAACAGGTATATGCATAGTGATGGAAACAGGTATATGCATAGTGATGGAAAACAGATGTATGCATAGTGATGGAAAACAGGTATATGCATAGGAAGGGAAACAGGTATATGCAACCAGGAACTGTACTCTACAGTTAATATCAAATTGTGATCCGATAAACCACGGGACCTCTCGTTTTACTTCCCCATCCGACGGAAGGTCATACCGAGTCTGGTGGAGAGTGAGAGCTTACCGGTTGGCCCCTCCTTGTCTCCTTGTCAAATCATGGGTCCTCCAGTTATACGTCTTCCCGTCTGACGGAAGATACTAAATCACGGATCCTCCAGTTATACGTCTCCCCGTCTGACGGAAGATACTAAATCACTGGTCATCCAGTTATACGTCTCCCCGTCTGACGGAAGATACTAAATCACGGGTCCTTCAGGTACACGTCTCTCCGTCTGACGGAAGATACTAAATCACGGGTCATCCAGTTATACGTCTTCCCGTCTGACGGAAGATACTAGATCACGGGTCCTCCAGTTATACGTCTTCCCGTCTGACGGAAGATACTAAATCACGGGTCCTCCAGTTATACGTCTTCCCGTCTGACGGAAGATACTAAATCACGGGTCCTCCAGTTATACGTCTTCCCATCGGACGGAAGATACTAAATCACGGGATCTCCCGTGTTTACGTCCCAAGCCAACGAAATATGCTAATGAACGGGGCCTCCCGTTTTATGTACCCATCCGACGCAATATGCTAAAGCGTCCTGTCTGTCGTCCCATCCCAAACATGGCAAAGGCTTATAAATCCGGTACGCAGTGACACATTTTGATCGATTTAGAATGCACGTTAGTTTAAAATTCATGTCATAAACTAGTTAAAGAGTCAGTAGTTTATTCAAATATGGACATTTGAAACAATATCAGATGTCATAATATGGCACGCAGTGTGTGAAAGCTTTAGCATATACCATCTCAGAATGGTGGTAGCACACCCGGGCAGGATCTCAGAGCGGTGGTAGCGCACCTAGGCACGGATCTCAGAGCGGCGGTAGCGCATCCAGGCACCATTCTTGGAGCGTTGGTAGAGCCCCAAGGCAAGGATTTCAGAGCGGTGGTAGTGCATCTGGGCACGGATCTTAGAGCGATGGTAGCTCACCCTGGCACGTATTTCAGAGCGGTGGTAGCGCCCCCGGGTACGGATCTCGGAGCGGTGGTAGCGCACCCGAGCACGTATCTCAGAACGGTGGTAGCGCAACCTAGAACGGATCTCAGAGCGGGAGTAGTGCACCCGGGCACGGATCTCAGAGCGGTGGTAGCCCACCCGGGCACAGAACTCAGAGCGGTGGTAGCTCACACTGGCACGATTCTCAGAACGGTGATAGCTCACCCGGACACAGATCTCAGAGCGGTGGTAGCGCACCCGGGCACAGATCTCAGAGCGGTTGTAGTTCACCCGGGCACGGATCTCAGAGTGGTGGTAGCGCACCAGGACAAGGATCGCAGAGGTGATAGCACACAGTCACGGATATATGAGCGGTGGTAGTGCACCCGGGCTGGGACCTTAGGGCGGTGGTAGCAAACCTGGGCACGGATCTCAGAGCGGTGGAAGCGCATCCGGGTCTGACAGCGGCGGGAGCGCACTCGGGCAAGGATCACAGGGGGAAAGACGCGCAAACGGGTATGGATCAAAGGGTGATGGACGTTCACCCGGTCACGGATCACAGGGTGATGGAGGCGCACCCGGCCACGGATCGCAGAGAGGTGGATGTGCATCAATGTATTGAAACACGACAAGTAATCGAATATCTCCTGATTGTAGACTCTCATCCAGTCGCAGATATCAGGTCTCAGAGCGGTGGACACTCATCCAGGCGCGTATCTCAGTGCGGTGGACACTCATCCAAGCGCGTATCTCAGGACGGTGGACTCTCACCCAGGCGCGTATCTCAGGGTGATGAGCTCTCACCCATTTGCGGATCTCATGGTGATGGGCTCTTACCCATTTGAGGATCTCAGGGCGGTGGGCTCTCACCCTGGCGCGTATCTCAGGGCGACGGGATCTCACCCAGGCGCAGATCTCAGCGTTGGACTCTTACCCAGGCGTGGATCTTAGGATGGTGGGCTTTCACATAGGCGCGGATCTTATATTGGTGGACATGTACCAAGGCACGGATCACAGGGTGGTGGGTTCTCACCCAAGCGTGGATCTCAGGACGATGGGCTCTCACCCATTCGCGGATCTCAGAGCGGTGGACTATCACCCAGGTGTGGATATGAGGATGATGGGCTTGCACATACGCGCGGATCTAATGTCAGTGGGCATGTACAGAGGCGCAGTTCTAATGGTGGTGGACGTTCAACCAGGAGCGGATATTAGGGCAGTGGGCGCAATATCCGTATTGACATTTAGCTCTTTTCCTATAATAAAAAAAATGCACTACATAGGTAAGTTTACCATACACAACAAACGTGTACTATTGCTTTCTCATTTGAGAATCATATGACTCTCTTATATGATTCTTATATAAAAGAAGCCATATAAAATTCTCATATGAAACCTTTCATTTGATATTTAAGCGACTGGTTTTTCATAACATTTTCATATGAGATTAAATTCATAAATATTTTCTATTTAAATCATATATGATTCTCATATGATACTTATATGCTTCTCATATCATACAACATAGACCTAGCTAGTCATATCAATCAGGATTTAGTTGCCGGGCAATAAAGCTTTTTCACACGCGTGAAAGAAAGGGTAAAAAATGTCATATCACGGAAATATTAGAATGTTCTCTATTACTCTTTCAGCGGAGTGATACGGAAATTACCGATTATTTACGATTATGTACGATTTGTCACGAGTTATGGTTTGTCTTCTGCATTCCATCCTGTCTCGCCATATTATTGGGTATACATCTACATCTACATTTTGGGCGTCCGTGGCAGAGTGGTAAGCGTTTCTGACTTGAAATCACTTGCCCCTCACCGCTATAGGTTCTATCCCTCGGGGTTGCAGAAATCTGTATGTGAGGAAGCTATCCAGCTGGCTTGTGGGAAAACGGTGGTTCTACCCAAGTGCCCGCCCGTGCACGAAAATTGCCGGAGGGGCACCTGGGGTCTTCCTCCATCAGCGGAAACTGCAAAGTCGCCATATGACAATAGGTGTTGGTGCGACTATAATCAAATTCAATCAACATCCACACGTGTACGTTGTGTACGTTGAGCTATAATTTTTGACCATAACTCAACGGAAATGACTTGACTAGTAATGCTAAGAAGATACAATAAAAGAGATGACAGATAGATAGAAGTAAAATAAAGAAATAAATCAGGCATAATACACGGACCATAAAGATAAACTTGATGATATAGGCCGAGATGAAATAATCACTTGTGATCGTTCATTTTCTGAATTAGACAATTTCAAATGCAATGCCATTCGTTTTAAATCAAATTTCGGAAAAAAATGTCGTGTAGATCTACAAATACGCGACAGACGTGAACACATCAGAATGGGATTACATATATTAATAATAGTGTTGTTTTCTCTCTGGAAAACAGTGTAGTAAGTTAGCTGAAGTTGACAGTTCAACAAACTCATTGCTGAGGTGTATGATGAATAGAATAAAACATGTTTAGTTTCATATCACACCCTATATAAGGCCCTCTATGGAAATGCCCATTAATTATTATCTATGTACTGCTCCTTTTATACAAGTGTATGAGTGTCAGTCCGTATACGAATACAACCACTAAAATGAAGGACAATTATCATTATTAGTGTCAGTCCGTATGCGAATATAACCACTATAATAAAGGACAATTATCATTATGAGTGTCAGTCCGTATACGAATACAACCACTATAATGAAGGACAATTATCATTATGAGTGGCAGTCCGTATACGAATACAACCGCCATAATGAAGGACAATAATCATTATGAGTGGCAGTCCGTATACGAATACAACCGCCATAATGAAGGACAATTATCATTATGAGTGGCAGTCCGTATACGAATACAACCACCATAATGAAGGACAATAATCATTATGAGTGGCAGTCCGTATACGAATACAACCGCCATAATGAAGGACAATTATCATTATGAGTGTCAGTCCGTATACGAATACAACCACCATAATGAAGGACAATTATCATTATGAGTGGCAGTCCGTATACGAATACAACCACCATAATGAAGGACACTTATCATTATGAGTGTCAGTCCGTATACGAATACAACCACCATAATGAAGGACACTTATCATTATGAGTGTCAGTCCGTATACGAATACAACCACCATAATGAAGGACAAATATCATTATGAGTGTCAGTCAGTATACGAATACAACCACCATAATGAAGGACAATTATTATTATGAGTGGCAGTCCGTATACGAATACAACCACCATAATGAAGGGCAAATATCATTATGAGTGTCAGTCCGTATACGAATACAACCACCATAATGAAGGGCAAATATCATTATGAGTGTCA
The DNA here is from genome assembly GCA_037043455.1 of Cyrtodaria siliqua. Classification (NCBI taxonomy): domain Eukaryota; kingdom Metazoa; phylum Mollusca; class Bivalvia; order Adapedonta; family Hiatellidae; genus Cyrtodaria; species Cyrtodaria siliqua. Next base: position 45,536 of record JAWPHD010010847.1, on the reverse strand, counting down.
GTCCGTATGCGAATACAACAACCATAATGATGGACAATTATCAGTATGAGTGTCAGTCCGTATACGAATACAACCACCATAATGACGGAAAATTATCATTATCAGTGGCAGTCCGGACTAGACTACTCGTCTACTTTTGTTGTATAACTCATTTATAGCAATTCATACAATGCTTTAAGGCTCTTAAAGGTCTTTTTTTGTGATAGTTTTCCAGTCTTGTTTTGTGATAGTTGCCATAGAATTACACTTTATTTGAATTATATATTCTCAACTGCTGGCAATATAATCTTCATATAACTTGAATTAGTATTTATGATTCAGCAACAAAACGCAGCCGTGTCGTCGAGATTCCAGACCGAAACTTTTTCATTACGGAAGGTAATATGAGGCCTAAGGACTTATTTCCAGCCTGTTGTATTTGGGGGATGAAAACATGTGTATAGGTAACTGTAAAATCACAGTAAGCATAGTTTGGGGATGAAAACATTTGTATAGGTAACTGTAAAATCACAGTTAGCATAGTTGGGGGATGAAAACATTTGTATAGGTAACTGTAAAATCACAGTTAGCATAGTTGGGGGATGAAAACATTTGTATAGGTAACTGTAAAATCAGAGTTAGCATAGTTGGGGGATGAAAACATTTGTATAGGTAACTGTAAAATCACAGTTAGCATAGTTGGGGGATGAAAACATTTGTATAGGTAAATGTAAGCATACAATTGTATGAGACAATGGTGGTACTCAAGTTGTTTTATTTGATGAGGCATCATTTGATGAGGCTCTCACAATACAGCTTGTGTATGAAGCCAACATATTAAAACATAAAGCATGTCTTTCATTAACAGTGTTTTAGTGTGTTTTTTATCCTAAAACAATGAAATTTCAACAAAATATTGTATTTAGTACGGCTTACTTGTTAATTTCTTTTATTGCTTTCATTAAAAGTAAATATTTAAGTATTATATACTGTTATAGCCTAAATACTGTTCAATATACTAATGTTTTTCATAGAGAAAACGTTCAATACACACTCGGGCCTGAGCTAATCGGTCATGTTGCATGTAAATAGTATAAAAGCAAGGCTTTCCATGCTTTGTCAATGATCATTTAACGTTTGGAAATATGTTCTTAATATAGCTATCTCGCCAACAGAAGCCAAATATTACACCATATGTACACCGCTTCTAAATCTACTAACGATGACGTATATATAACTTACATATTTTGAGAATACACAATATAAACGGCATTAACCAGCAACACTAAACCCGAAACTGGAGCGTTGAATTAAGAGTTACACACTCATAATTTAATTTACGCATATTCAAGCACGGGTTTTTGTAGAACTTTTGCATAAACCTTTACTTTTAATCGGCACATATTCATTATCATATAACCAGAACACATGGACAGAGTTTTGATAAACGGTTTTGTGTAGTGTAATTTTGCTGTTAATTAGCAGGTTAGTTTCTGTAATGTAATGTTGCTGTTATTGGGCGAGTTAGTTTGTGTAGTGTAATTTTGCTGTTAATTAGCAGGTTAGTTTCTGTAATGTAATGTTGCTGTTATTGGGCGAGTTAGTTTCTGTAATGTAATGTTGCTGTTATTGGGCGAGTTAGTTTCTGTAATGTAATGTTGCTGTTATTGGGCGAGTTAGTTTCTGTAATGTAATGTTGCTGTTATTGGGCGAGTTAGTTTCTGTAATGTAATGTTGCTGTTATTTGGCGAGTTAGTTTCTGTAATGTAATGTTGCTGTTATTTGGCGAGTTAATTTCTGTAATGTAATGTTGCTGTTATTTGGCGAGTTAGTTTCTGTAATGTAATGTTGCTGTTATTTGGCGAGTTAGTTTCTGTAATGTAATGAATGTGCACATTTTATACGAAACTGAAGCACAGTATTAAGGTTTTCATTTGAAATCTGAATGACACCGATCACACTTCTAGATCGCCTAAAGTCCCTTTAAGTTCGCATTCACATTGGAAACAAAAGACCGATCCCACTAAAGCACCGATCCCCATAGAGCACCGATCCCCATAGGGTATCGATCTCCATAGGGCTTCGATCTCCATAGACACCGGTCTCCATAGAGCACCGATCCCCATAGAAACCGATCCACATAGGGCAACGATCCCCATAGACACCGATCCCCATAGAGCACCGATACCCATAAACACCGATCCCCATATACACCGATCCCCATAGAGTAACGATCCCCATAGACACCGGTCCCCATAGGGCACAGATCCCCATAGACACCGGTCCCCATAGGGCACCGATCTCCATAGACACCGATCCCCATAGACACCGATCCCCATAGACACCGAATCCCATAGAGCACCGATCCCCATAGAGCATTGATCCCCATAGAGCACTGATCCTCATAGACATCCATCCCCACAGGGCACCGATTCACCTAGAGCACCAATCCACATAGACACCGATCCCCATAGAGCACAGATCCCCATAAAGCATTGATCACCATAGAGCACTGATCCACATAGGGCACCGATCCCCATTCGGCACCAATCTACATAGGGCACCGATCCCCATAAGGCACCGATTCCCATAGAGCATTGATCCCCATAGAGCACGGATCCCAGTAGGGCACATATCACCATAGACACCGATTCCCAGAGAGTACCGATCCCCATAGACACCGATCCCCATAGAGCACCGATCTCCATAGACACCGATCCCCATAGAGCACCGATCTCCATACAGCACCGAGCTCGATAGACACCGATCCCCATAGAGCACCGATCTCCATAAACACCGATCCCCATAGACGCCGATCCCCATAGAGCACGATCCCCATAGGGCACCAATCCCCATAGAGCTCCGACCCCCATAGGGCACTGATCCCATAGACACCGATTCCCATAGAGCACCGATCCCCATAGAAACCGATCCCCAAAGAACACCAAAATATACCAGGAGACATGGCAATCTGGAAGTATTTGTCAGATAATAAAATGTGCACCTTAAAGTATTAATTCAGTAATATTTTAACGTTTAACCTGCTAACATATATTTAATATATATATAGTTTATATGGATAGTTAATAAAGATAGTTCCAATGGTTCATGAACCTAGATGAGTATACTACAAATGCATGTACATTTGACAGCGATATTAGCGAGTTTATACACAAAACCATACCAACAAATAACGTTAATAACAGAAAAGGTATTCACGTGGATAAGGTATCAACTAACATATTAACAGTATTCGTTCGTATTGTTTTTTTGTTTGCTATAGAAGCATCTGTTCCGTCACAAATCCCATAGAGCATGGACAGTCCAGAAACATCTGTTCCCGCACAAATCCTCTAGGGAACGGACAGTCCAGACACATATGTTCCCGCACAGATTCCCTTAGAAGACGCACGTTCCAGAAATATCTGTTCCCGCAAAAATCCCTAGGTAGGACGGCCCAGAAAATATGTTAAATCACAAATTCCCTAAAGAACAGACAGTACAGAAACATATGTTCCCCCACAAATACCCTAGAGCACGGACGGTCCAGAAACATCAATTCCCGCACAAATCCGCTAGAGCACGGACAGGCCAGAAACATATGTTCCCGCACCAAAACACTAGAGCACGGACAGTATAAAGAAAAATTTCCCCTGCACAAATCTCCTCGAGCACGGACAGGCCAGAAACATATGTTCACGCCCTAATACCCTAGAGCACGGACAGGCCAGAAACATATGTTCCCGCACTAATACCCTAGAACGCGGACAGTTCAAAACATATGTTCCCGCACGGACAGTACAGAAACATATGTGCCCGCACTAATACCCTACATTACTGACAGGCCAAAAACATATGTTCCCGCACAAATCCCCTATAGCACGGACAGGCCAGACACATATGTTCCCGCAATAATCCCATAAAGCACGGACAGTACAGAAACATATGTTCCCGCACTAATACCCTACAGTACGGACAGGCCAGAAATGTATGTTCCCGCACTAATACCCTAGAGCACGGACTGTACAGAAACATAATATTATGTTCCCGCACTAATACCCTAGAGCACGGACAGGCCAGAAACATATGTTCCTGCACTAATACCCTAAAGCACGGACAGGCCAGACACATATGTTCCCGCACCGATCCCATAGAGCACGGACAGTACAGAAACATATGTTCCCGCATACCCTAGAGCACGGACAGGCCACAAACATATGTTCCCGCACTAATACCCTACATTACGGACAGGCCAGAAACATATGTTCCCGCACAAATCCCCTATAGCACGGACAGGCCAGACACATATGTTCCCGCACTAATCCCATAAAGCACGGACAGTACAGAAACATATGTTCCCGCACTAATACCCTACAGTACGGACAGGCCAGAAACATATGTTCCCGCACTAATACCCTAGAGCACGTACAGTACAGAAACATATGTTCCCGCACTAATACCCTAGAGCACGGACAGGCCAGAAACAGATGTTCTCGCACTAATACCCTAAAGCACGGACAGGCCAGACACAAATGTTCCCGCACCGATCCCATAGAGTACGGACAGTACAGAAACATATGTTCCCGCATACCCTAGAGCACGGACAGGCCATAAACATATGTTCCCGATACTAATACTCTAGAACACGGACAGGCCAGAACATATGTTCTCGCACTAATACCCTAAAGCACGGACAGGCCAGACACATATGTTCCCGCACCGATCCCATAGAGCTCGTACAATACAGAAACATTTGTTCCCGCACAAATCCCTTAAAGCACGGAATGTCCGGAATTTTATTCCCGCAAAAATTCCCTAGAAAACGGACAGTCAAGAAACATGTGTACAAATACCCTACAGCACGGACAGTAAAGAAACATATGTTCCTGCACAAAGTTCCTAGAGCACGTACAGTCCAGAAACATCTGTTCCCACACATATACAAACAGGGCACGGAAAATACCAGAAAACATCTGTGACCGCACTGAACCAAATGGGCTATTAAGACAGCACATATTCCTTACAGGGCACAAAAACATACCTGAAAACTGCAAAGATATATATTCTAATGCAAGCAAAGATATCAGAAACACTCACAGATCCTCTAGGGTCCTCGCTCAGATCCTCTACAGCACGGAAAGATACCAGAAGCCTCTTCTTCTGCAATGAACCCCAGGACACGGAACGATACCAGAAAACAAGTGTCCCATACAGATACCCTAGTGCACAGAAAATATCAGAAAACATTCCCCCGCAGATCCTCTAAGGCACGGAAAGATACCAGAAAACCTCTTTTTTCCCGCAAAGATCCCCAGGGCACGGAACGATGCCAGAAAAAAATTGTTCTCGCAATAATTCCCTTCATGCCCAGAACGATACCAGAAAATGTCTATTTCCGCCGTTACGTGTTACGAGTATCAACTTTCATACCCTATCCAACCCCTTCTCCAAGAAGGGAAAACGGGGTTGGCTGGAGTATGATATAAAACCTTAATTTCGGCTTCAAATGTTCGCATATTGTAAAACTAAAACATTTATAATAGGTTATTTTAAGCAGTTTATCGCATTTTTTCAGTAATTTCTTTTTTAACCGTGTTTTATTGTCGAAATATCCGTTATCCAATCCTGCTAATATCTATCGCTTAATGGAATTAAGGCGGGGACACGTAATGAAAGATTCCCAGGGCACGGAACAATACCAGAAAACTTATGTACTCGTAATAATCCAAACAGATACCATAGGGCAAGGAAAAATACCAGAAAACATTTGTTCCCGCACAGACCCATTGAGCAATAACATATATATGAAACATATGTTACGCAGATCCATTAGTGCGCAGAAAAATATCGGAAAATGAAATGTTCCCGCACGGACAGTTACCTGAACACATCTGTTCCCGCACTCAACTTGGGCACGGAAAAATGCATCCACTCGGGAACTCTAAGTCCGTAAACATATGTACCCATAGATATATCCTAGGGAACCGAAATATATCAGAATACATAAAATAGTGTTTATATATTGGTGTGTTTTTTTAGACAGCAATCTCAGAGGGAGATGAGACAATCGGAAAAACTAGTTTCGTGCACGATGCACATCGAATATGAAACTGAAACAGATTATGATGGGTTTATTTGTACTTGGCTCCCATATTTTTGCAGATAATTCCAGTGATCCATAACTTTTGAAAACTTTTTAAATTGCAAACCTTAACCAAGATAATAATGATATCCTCGTTTAAAGGTTTATGTATACAGCATTTAACACATTATTGCACTAAACGACTCAAAATACATTACATATTATACCAAACTATCCCAAATACATTATATATTATACCAAACTATCCAAAATACATTATATATTAGACGAAACCATCCAAAATACATTATATATGATACCAAACTATCCAAAATACAGCATTTATTATACCAAACTATCTAAAATACAGTATATATTATACCAAACTATCCGAAATACAGTATACAAATATATAATACCAAACTATCTGTAATACATTATCTTTTACACGAAACGACCCACAAAAACTATGCATTACACCAAACGACCAATAATAAATTACGTGTATATATGTCAACAAACAACCCAAATAATGCATAACATATTACATTAATGTACACATAATCAAGCATATATTACACAAAAGACCCAAAATAAACAATATATAATGCACTAACAGTGTTTATGTATTTTAAAACATTATGCAATTAAAACATAAATTAACATTTTATATATGTTTGATGGTAATTGTATGACGTTATTTATAATAAGTGTATGCCATTAATTATGGTACGTGTGTGTCATTGTTTATGATAATTGTATGTCAGTATTATTGTAAATTGTAAGTCATTATTTATGACAATTGTATGTCATTATTTATGTTAAATGTGTGCCAGTATATTTGTTAATTGTGTGTCATTATGTTAATTGTATGTCATAATTTATATTAATTATGTGTCTTTGTTATGTTAATTGTGCCATTATTTATATTAATTGTGTGCCGCTATTTAAGTTACGGTGTGCCATTATTTATGTTAATGATGAGTCATTGTTTATGTTAATTGTACTATTATTTAGGTTAATTTTGTGCCATTATTTATGTTAATACAAATACAATAGACACCTTTTATTTACTCAGTTCATACATATACATGAATGCATATAGAATGTATCGTACAAGGCTCAATTACATGAGTTATTTAGTATTTATTTTAACAATATATTATTAGACAGATTTAAATCGAGTGAAATTAGTTTTCTGTATTTATAATAGGAGCTAATATTTAGGTTAATTTTGTGCTGCTGTTTAAGTTAATTGTGCCATTATTTATGTTAATTGTATGCCGCTATTTAAGTTAATTATTTGCCATTATTTACCTTAGTTGCATGCCATTATTTATTTTAATTGTATGCCATTATTTATGGTAATTGTTAGTCATTATTTAAGGTATTTGTATGTCTCATTATTTTTGGTAATAGTGTGTTATCATTTATATTAATTGTATGTCATTATTTACGGTAGTTACGTTTCATTATTTATGTAACTGTATGTCATAATCTATCTTAATTGTATGTCATTATTTATGGTAGTAACGTGTCATTATTTATGTCAATTATATGTCATTATTTATGTCAATTATATGTCACTATTTATGTTAATTGTGTTATTATTTATGTAAATTGTATGTCATTATTTATATTAATTGTATGCCACTATGTCTGTTAGTTGTTTGTCATTATTTATTTATATGTAATGTTTTATGTTAATTGTATGTCAACATTATCATCATCATCATCATCATCATCATCATCATCATCATCATTACTGTTATTACATATATATGTCTATTCACCGTTTCTCGTGTACAGCTGAAGGACTAGTGGTCGTATTTTTCAAAACCGAGAATATTAAAGTAAGCCCTTTCCTACGCCTTCATTAGAAAACTTGCCACATATGGAACTTATATAAAAGGATTTCCGTACGATACATATATAGCATATGACATCTAGTTCATATGATTCTGATATGAGAAATAAAAATTCAATATGAGAATCTTATGGAATTTAAGCAGAAGTGTTTGTGTAGTATAATATATTATTCTAGTGGTTTGAACGGACACACATCAATCTTGGTTTCTTATTAATTTTCTGTTGCACATCATTATAATATATCTAGCAATTTATTTTTGAATAAAACTACCTGATTATAAATCATTTAAACATACGTTAGAATAACGAAGAAAACTGAAAACTCACCATTTTATTTAATTATATTTCACACATTACATATTTAAACGTATGGTAGAATAACGAGGCTAAACTGAAAACACATCGTATGCAAGCAGGTTTAACTTTAAAGGGACTCTGGACTAATAAATCAAGATGCTCATTTTAATGTTGGATATTACTTTCAATATTGTCTTATGTTCCTTTAAAAATACTACAGCCATGTTTTAATTATTATAAAAAAAAACAGGAAAAGAAAACAGATCACATATGCGTAGGTACGCTTTGAATAGGGGCAGGGCTGGAGGTCGGGATGAAAATTGCTTGTTATCACGTGCGGCACACCTGAAGAAGAATTTGTTTTAATAAAATAATGTAAACAAGGTGGTCAGCCTCCATCCATATACTCGACCTCCAAAAGAGGGGCTAAGTTTATATTCCGTTTCATACGGATATCACTTTCATTATAGACCTATGTATTTTTTTATATAATTTTGTTAATATATAAAAATAAATCTGAAAATGTTCATCATGAAAACACAACAACAGTTTAGAAATTCACTGAGCTAAAAAAGATAACGACGGTGTCATGTTAGTGCCATCTTACCATCGCATCTTACAATCGACCATCTAGGTCGATGGTCGATGGTAAGATGCGATGGTAAGATGCGATGGTCAATGGTAAGATGCGATGGTCGATGGTAAGATGTTATGGACCATCGACCATCGCATCTTACCATCGACCATCGCATTAGGCCTCTTCTTCGTTTTATCGACACACCTCTCTCTCTATATATATATATATATATATCTCCATATAATCTCAGGTTTGTCAGTGAGACGATTTATTAAATATTAAATTGATCGATATGTTAAGACGAGGGTAATGAAAACTATTCAACCATGTTGGGTATGGGGTGGGCCGGTGTGTAGATTGGTGGGTGGGTGGGTAAAAGAACCTGCTTTGTTCAATTCCAATTAATTTTATATGAGCGTTCAACTTAGGCCTTCCAAAAAATCATGTGTGTCTAGGATAACCCGACCCTACCTAATTTTTATGGTGAAACCTAGAATTTTTTTCCAATTTAGCAGAAAAAATATATAAATCAAGGCTGTTTTGGCTATAAAATGTAAATATGTATATAGGTCGATGGTCGATGGTAAGATGCGATTGTAAGATGGCCCTAACAGGACACAGTAGCTATCGCTGGACTAGACTTAAGAAGATATGTGGGGTGCGATTTCAAGGTGAAAACAGAACGACAACCAACGGTATGAAACTCCATGAAAGGAATTATTATCGACTTGTATCGTACCTTTGAAATGGAAAATGCAGGATTTAGCTGTCGGTTGGCTGTAGGTTGAATATGTTAAAATATTGATAGCTTTTAGAAATCCACTGATGGCAATACACTATCTCTAAGCTAGAAACTTATTAAGATATGAGCAATAGTGCGGGCAGCGATTTCTAGTTGCACAAAACACCAGCAAAAAACAGTATAAGCCTTGATGTCGAATTGTATGTAAAATGGATAACGTGGGGTTTGATTGGTTGTACAAACAGGTAGTATGTTGCAGTACTGATGACTTGTTTATGGTAGCGAATGAGTTGACAAAACAACTAAGAATATAAGGGAAATGTTTACTTACCGATATTAGCGTCAATTTTCACCCCGGATCTAGATCCTATCACAAATAATGCAGATATGTCCTCCCACAAATAACACCTAAAAGTCCTCTCACAAATAACGGTGATAGGTCCTCTCACAAATAACGGTGATAGGTCCTCTCACAAATAACGGTGATAGGTCCTCTCACAAATAACGCGATAGGTCCTCTCACAAATAGCTGATAGGTCCTCTCACAAATAACCAAGATAGGTCCTCTCACAAATAACACAGATATGTCTTCTCACAAATAACACAAAAATGTCCTCCCACAGATCCTCACACAATCCAACAGATCCTCACACAAATAATAGTTTTATCATTTTTAATTTATGTTTGAACACTCGTTTACTAAACACAATATACACACTCGTTTTTAAAAACACATCCACGATGATTCAGGCTTTAAACAAGAATAGATATTAATAATGGTATGGTGCGCATGTTTATGCGCAAAATATAGTTACTTCCTTAACGAAATCTTGTTATTTCCCTAACGAGAGGGTATACACACGTGATCTTCATAGGCAATATTACTATGCGTGTTGTATTTAATGTGGTGAAATGGGGCCTAATCAGAGGGTTAGGAGTTACACCTTTGACGGTTTTGGATCTATAAACCAAACCGTAAGGGAACTAACCCGTCAAATAACAGCAACATTACATATTACAAAACCGTTTATCCAGGTCTAAAGGTGATATAATACTGTATATGTGCCGATTACAAATATATGTCTATTCACCGGTTGTTAATATACCCGTGATTGAATAGACGTAAAACGAATTATCAGTTGGGTTTATGAAATTGCCTATGACATCTGTTACTATGTTATATATGTTCAGTGGCGCTGAACTCTTCTTACTATGTTATACATGTTCAGATGGCACTGAACTCGACTGAATTGATGAAAAGCGGCTCATCAGCATAGTATTTCACATTATGTCTCACCTCTCTTCCATACATTCCAGTTCTTCTATGTTGTTTACAACCTCCCTATAGTGATGGAAAACAGGTATAGGCATAGTGATGGAAAACAGGTATATGCATAGTGATGGAAAACAGGTATATGCATAATGATGGAAAACAGGTATTGAATTGAATTGGATTTTATAGTCGCACCAACAGCTAAGGTCATATGGCGACTTTCCAGCTTCCACTGGTGGAGGAAGACCCCAGGTGCCCCTCCGGGCAGTTTTCGTGCACGGGCGGGCACCTGGGTAGAACCACCGAGCTGGAAAGCTTCCTCACATAAAGATTCCTAGGCTTTCATGGATCGAACCTACAGCGGTGAGGGGTAAATGATTGCAAGTCAGAGCGAAAACAGGTATATGCATAGTGATGGAAACAGGTATATGCATAGTGATGGAAAACAGATGTATGCATAGTGATGGAAAACAGGTATATGCATAGGAAGGGAAACAGGTATATGCAACCAGGAACTGTACTCTACAGTTAATATCAAATTGTGATCCGATAAACCACGGGACCTCTCGTTTTACTTCCCCATCCGACGGAAGGTCATACCGAGTCTGGTGGAGAGTGAGAGCTTACCGGTTGGCCCCTCCTTGTCTCCTTGTCAAATCATGGATCCTCCAGTTATACGTCTTCCCGTCTGACGGAAGATACTAAATCACGGATCCTCCAGTTATACGTCTCCCCGTCTGACGGAAGATACTAAATCACTGGTCATCCAGTTATACGTCTCCCCGTCTGACGGAAGATACTAAATCACGGGTCCTTCAGGTACACGTCTCTCCGTCTGACGGAAGATACTAAATCACGGGTCATCCAGTTATACGTCTTCCCGTCTGACGGAAGATACTAGATCACGGGTCCTCCAGTTATACGTCTTCCCGTCTGACGGAAGATACTAAATCACGGGTCCTCCAGTTATACGTCTTCCCGTCTGACGGAAGATACTAAATCACGGGTCCTCCAGTTATACGTCTTCCCATCGGACGGAAGATACTAAATCACGGGATCTCCCGTGTTTACGTCCCAAGCCAACGAAATATGCTAATGAACGGGGCCTCCCGTTTTATGTACCCATCCGACGCAATATGCTAAAGCGTCCTGTCTGTCGTCCCATCCCAAACATGGCAAAGGCTTATAAATCCGGTACGCAGTGACACATTTTGATCGATTTAGAATGCACGTTAGTTTAAAATTCATGTCATAAACTAGTTAAAGAGTCAGTAGTTTATTCAAATATGGACATTTGAAACAATATCAGATGTCATAATATGGCACGCAGTGTGTGAAAGCTTTAGCATATACCATCTCAGAATGGTGGTAGCACACCCGGGCAGGATCTCAGAGCGGTGGTAGCGCACCTAGGCACGGATCTCAGAGCGGCGGTAGCGCATCCAGGCACCATTCTTGGAGCGTTGGTAGAGCCCCAAGGCAAGGATTTCAGAGCGGTGGTAGTGCATCTGGGCACGGATCTTAGAGCGATGGTAGCTCACCCTGGCACGTATTTCAGAGCGGTGGTAGCGCCCCCGGGTACGGATCTCGGAGCGGTGGTAGCGCACCCGAGCACGTATCTCAGAACGGTGGTAGCGCAACCTAGAACGGATCTCAGAGCGGGAGTAGTGCACCCGGGCACGGATCTCAGAGCGGTGGTAGCCCACCCGGGCACAGAACTTAGAGCGGTGGTAGCTCACACTGGCACGATTCTCAGAACGGTGATAGCTCACCCGGACACAGATCTCAGAGCGGTGGTAGCGCACCCGGGCACAGATCTCAGAGCGGTTGTAGTTCACCCGGGCACGGATCTCAGAGTGGTGGTAGCGCACCAGGACAAGGATCGCAGAGGTGATAGCACACAGTCACGGATATATGAGCGGTGGTAGTGCACCCGGGCTGGGACCTTAGGGCGGTGGTAGCAAACCTGGGCACGGATCTCAGAGCGGTGGAAGCGCATCCGGGTCTGACAGCGGCGGGAGCGCACTCGGGCAAGGATCACAGGGGGAAAGACGCGCAAACGGGTATGGATCAAAGGGTGATGGACGTTCACCCGGTCACGGATCACAGGGTGATGGAGGCGCACCCGGCCACGGATCGCAGAGAGGTGGATGTGCATCAATGTATTGAAACACGACAAGTAATCGAATATCTCCTGATTGTAGACTCTCATCCAGTCGCAGATATCAGGTCTCAGAGCGGTGGACACTCATCCAGGCGCGTATCTCAGTGCGGTGGACACTCATCCAAGCGCGTATCTCAGGACGGTGGACTCTCACCCAGGCGCGTATCTCAGGGTGATGAGCTCTCACCCATTTGCGGATCTCATGGTGATGGGCTCTTACCCATTTGAGGATCTCAGGGCGGTGGGCTCTCACCCTGGCGCGTATCTCAGGGCGACGGGATCTCACCCAGGCGCAGATCTCAGCGTTGGACTCTTACCCAGGCGTGGATCTTAGGATGGTGGGCTTTCACATAGGCGCGGATCTTATATTGGTGGACATGTACCAAGGCACGGATCACAGGGTGGTGGGTTCTCACCCAAGCGTGGATCTCAGGACGATGGGCTCTCACCCATTCGCGGATCTCAGAGCGGTGGACTATCACCCAGGTGTGGATATGAGGATGATGGGCTTGCACATACGCGCGGATCTAATGTCAGTGGGCATGTACAGAGGCGCAGTTCTAATGGTGGTGGACGTTCAACCAGGAGCGGATATTAGGGCAGTGGGCGCAATATCCGTATTGACATTTAGCTCTTTTCCTATAATAAAAAAAATGCACTACATAGGTAAGTTTACCATACACAACAAACGTGTACTATTGCTTTCTCATTTGAGAATCATATGACTCTCTTATATGATTCTTATATAAAAGAAGCCATATAAAATTCTCATATGAAACCTTTCATTTGATATTTAAGCGACTGGTTTTTCATAACATTTTCATATGAGATTAAATTCATAAATATTTTCTATTTAAATCATATATGATTCTCATATGATACTTATATGCTTCTCATATCATACAACATAGACCTAGCTAGTCATATCAATCAGGATTTAGTTGCCGGGCAATAAAGCTTTTTCACACGCGTGAAAGAAAGGGTAAAAAATGTCATATCACGGAAATATTAGAATGTTCTCTATTACTCTTTCAGCGGAGTGATACGGAAATTACCGATTATTTACGATTATGTACGATTTGTCACGAGTTATGGTTTGTCTTCTGCATTCCATCCTGTCTCGCCATATTATTGGGTATACATCTACATCTACATTTTGGGCGTCCGTGGCAGAGTGGTAAGCGTTTCTGACTTGAAATCACTTGCCCCTCACCGCTATAGGTTCTATCCCTCGGAGTTGCAGAAATCTGTATGTGAGGAAGCTATCCAGCTGGCTTGTGGGAAAACGGTGGTTCTACCCAAGTGCCCGCCCGTGCACGAAAATTGCCGGAGGGGCACCTGGGGTCTTCCTCCATCAGCGGAAACTGCAAAGTCGCCATATGACAATAGGTGTTGGTGCGACTATAATCAAATTCAATCAACATCCACACGTGTACGTTGTGTACGTTGAGCTATAATTTTTGACCATAACTCAACGGAAATGACTTGACTAGTAATGCTAAGAAGATACAATAAAAGAGATGACAGATAGATAGAAGTAAAATAAAGAAATAAATCAGGCATAATACACGGACCATAAAGATAAACTTGATGATATAGGCCGAGATGAAATAATCACTTGTGATCGTTCATTTTCTGAATTAGACAATTTCAAATGCAATGCCATTCGTTTTAAATCAAATTTCGGAAAAAAATGTCGTGTAGATCTACAAATACGCGACAGACGTGAACACATCAGAATGGGATTACATATATTAATAATAGTGTTGTTTTCTCTCTGGAAAACAGTGTAGTAAGTTAGCTGAAGTTGACAGTTCAACAAACTCATTGCTGAGGTGTATGATGAATAGAATAAAACATGTTTAGTTTCATATCACACCCTATATAAGGCCCTCTATGGAAATGCCCATTAATTATTATCTATGTACTGCTCCTTTTATACAAGTGTATGAGTGTCAGTCCGTATACGAATACAACCACTAAAATGAAGGACAATTATCATTATTAGTGTCAGTCCGTATGCGAATATAACCACTATAATAAAGGACAATTATCATTATGAGTGTCAGTCCGTATACGAATACAACCACTATAATGAAGGACAATTATCATTATGAGTGGCAGTCCGTATACGAATACAACCGCCATAATGAAGGACAATAATCATTATGAGTGGCAGTCCGTATACGAATACAACCGCCATAATGAAGGACAATTATCATTATGAGTGGCAGTCCGTATACGAATACAACCACCATAATGAAGGACAATAATCATTATGAGTGGCAGTCCGTATACGAATACAACCGCCATAATGAAGGACAATTATCATTATGAGTGTCAGTCCGTATACGAATACAACCACCATAATGAAGGACAATTATCATTATGAGTGGCAGTCCGTATACGAATACAACCACCATAATGAAGGACACTTATCATTATGAGTGTCAGTCCGTATACGAATACAACCACCATAATGAAGGACACTTATCATTATGAGTGTCAGTCCGTATACGAATACAACCACCATAATGAAGGACAAATATCATTATGAGTGTCAGTCAGTATACGAATACAACCACCATAATGAAGGACAATTATTATTATGAGTGGCAGTCCGTATACGAATACAACCACCATAATGAAGGGCAAATATCATTATGAGTGTCAGTCCGTATACGAATACAACCACCATAATGAAGGGCAAATATCATTATGAGTGTCAGTCCGTATGCGAATACAACAACCATAATGATGGACAATTATCAGTATGAGTGTCAGTCCGTATACGAATACAACCACCATAATGACGGAAAATTATCATTATCAGTGGCAGTCCGGACTAGACTACTCGTCTACTTTTGTTGTATAACTCATTTATAGCAATTCATACAATGCTTTAAGGCTCTTAAAGGTCTTGTTTTGTGATAGTTTTCCAGTCTTGTTTTGTGATAGTTGCCATAGAATTACACTTTATTTGAATTATATATTCTCAACTGCTGGCAATATAATCTTCATATAACTTGAATTAGTATTTATGATTCAGCAACAAAACGCAGCCGTGTCGTCGAGATTCCAGACCGAAACTTTTTCATTACGGAAGGTAATATGAGGCCTAAGGACTTATTTCCAGCCTGTTGTATTTGGGGGATGAAAACATGTGTATAGGTAACTGTAAAATCACAGTAAGCATAGTTTGGGGATGAAAACATTTGTATAGGTAACTGTAAAATCACAGTTAGCATAGTTGGGGGATGAAAACATTTGTATAGGTAACTGTAAAATCACAGTTAGCATAGTTGGGGGATGAAAACATTTGTATAGGTAACTGTAAAATCAGAGTTAGCATAGTTGGGGGATGAAAACATTTGTATAGGTAACTGTAAAATCACAGTTAGCATAGTTGGGGGATGAAAACATTTGTATAGGTAAATGTAAGCATACAATTGCATGAGACAATGGTGGTACTCAAGTTGTTTTATTTGATGAGGCATCATTTGATGAGGCTCTCACAATACAGCTTGTGTATGAAGCCAACATATTAAAACATAAAGCATGTCTTTCATTAACAGTGTTTTAGTGTGTTTTTTATCCTAAAACAATGAAATTTCAACAAAATATTGTATTTAGTACGGCTTACTTGTTAATTTCTTTTATTGCTTTCATTAAAAGTAAATATTTAAGTATTATATACTGTTATAGCCTAAATACTGTTCAATATACTAATGTTTTTCATAGAGAAAACGTTCAATACACACTCGGGCCTGAGCTAATCGGTCATGTTGCATGTAAATAGTATAAAAGCAAGGCTTTCCATGCTTTGTCAATGATCATTTAACGTTTGGAAATATGTTCTTAATATAGCTATCTCGCCAACAGAAGCCAAATATTACACCATATGTACACCGCTTCTAAATCTACTAACGATGACGTATATATAACTTACATATTTTGAGAATACACAATATAAACGGCATTAACCAGCAACACTAAACCCGAAACTGGAGCGTTGAATTAAGAGTTACACACTCATAATTTAATTTACGCATATTCAAGCACGGGTTTTTGTAGAACTTTTGCATAAACCTTTACTTTTAATCGGCACATATTCATTATCATATAACCAGAACACATGGACAGAGTTTTGATAAACGGTTTTGTGTAGTGTAATTTTGCTGTTAATTAGCAGGTTAGTTTCTGTAATGTAATGTTGCTGTTATTGGGCGAGTTAGTTTGTGTAGTGTAATTTTGCTGTTAATTAGCAGGTTAGTTTCTGTAATGTAATGTTGCTGTTATTGGGCGAGTTAGTTTCTGTAATGTAATGTTGCTGTTATTGGGCGAGTTAGTTTCTGTAATGTAATGTTGCTGTTATTGGGCGAGTTAGTTTCTGTAATGTAATGTTGCTGTTATTGGGCGAGTTAGTTTCTGTAATGTAATGTTGCTGTTATTTGGCGAGTTAGTTTCTGTAATGTAATGTTGCTGTTATTTGGCGAGTTAATTTCTGTAATGTAATGTTGCTGTTATTTGGCGAGTTAGTTTCTGTAATGTAATGTTGCTGTTATTTGGCGAGTTAGTTTCTGTAATGTAATGAATGTGCACATTTTATACGAAACTGAAGCACAGTATTAAGGTTTTCATTTGAAATCTGAATGACACCGATCACACTTCTAGATCGCCTAAAGTCCCTTTAAGTTCGCATTCACATTGGAAACAAAAGACCGATCCCACTAAAGCACCGATCCCCATAGAGCACCGATCCCCATAGGGTATCGATCTCCATAGGGCTTCGATCTCCATAGACACCGGTCTCCATAGAGCACCGATCCCCATAGAAACCGATCCACATAGGGCAACGATCCCCATAGACACCGATCCCCATAGAGCACCGATACCCATAAACACCGATCCCCATATACACCGATCCCCATAGAGTAACGATCCCCATAGACACCGGTCCCCATAGGGCACAGATCCCCATAGACACCGGTCCCCATAGGGCACCGATCTCCATAGACACCGATCCCCATAGACACCGATCCCCATAGACACCGAATCCCATAGAGCACCGATCCCCATAGAGCATTGATCCCCATAGAGCACTGATCCTCATAGACATCCATCCCCACAGGGCACCGATTCACCTAGAGCACCAATCCACATAGACACCGATCCCCATAGAGCACAGATCCCCATAAAGCATTGATCACCATAGAGCACTGATCCACATAGGGCACCGATCCCCATTCGGCACCAATCTACATAGGGCACCGATCCCCATAAGGCACCGATTCCCATAGAGCATTGATCCCCATAGAGCACGGATCCCAGTAGGGCACATATCACCATAGACACCGATTCCCAGAGAGTACCGATCCCCATAGACACCGATCCCCATAGAGCACCGATCTCCATAGACACCGATCCCCATAGAGCACCGATCTCCATACAGCACCGAGCTCGATAGACACCGATCCCCATAGAGCACCGATCTCCATAAACACCGATCCCCATAGACGCCGATCCCCATAGAGCACCAATCCCCATAGAGCTCCGACCCCCATAGGGCACTGATCCCATAGACACCGATTCCCATAGAGCACCGATCCCCATAGAAACCGATCCCCAAAGAACACCAAAATATACCAGGAGACATGGCAATCTGGAAGTATTTGTCAGATAATAAAATGTGCACCTTAAAGTATTAATTCAGTAATATTTTAACGTTTAACCTGCTAACATATATTTAATATATATATAGTTTATATGGATAGTTAATAAAGATAGTTCCAATGGTTCATGAACCTAGATGAGTATACTACAAATGCATGTACATTTGACAGCGATATTAGCGAGTTTATACACAAAACCATACCAACAAATAACGTTAATAACAGAAAAGGTATTCACGTGGATAAGGTATCAACTAACATATTAACAGTATTCGTTCGTATTGTTTTTTTTGTTTGCTATAGAAGCATCTGTTCCGTCACAAATCCCATAGAGCATGGACAGTCCAGAAACATCTGTTCCCGCACAAATCCTCTAGGGAACGGACAGTCCAGACACATATGTTCCCGCACAGATTCCCTTAGAAGACGCACGTTCCAGAAATATCTGTTCCCGCAAAAATCCCTAGGTAGGACGGCCCAGAAAATATGTTAAATCACAAATTCCCTAAAGAACAGACAGTACAGAAACATATGTTCCCCCACAAATACCCTAGAGCACGGACGGTCCAGAAACATCAATTCCCGCACAAATCCGCTAGAGCACGGACAGGCCAGAAACATATGTTCCCGCACCAAAACACTAGAGCACGGACAGTATAAAGAAAAATTTCCCCTGCACAAATCTCCTCGAGCACGGACAGGCCAGAAACATATGTTCACGCCCTAATACCCTAGAGCACGGACAGGCCAGAAACATATGTTCCCGCACTAATACCCTAGAACGCGGACAGTTCAAAACATATGTTCCCGCACGGACAGTACAGAAACATATGTGCCCGCACTAATACCCTACATTACTGACAGGCCAAAAACATATGTTCCCGCACAAATCCCCTATAGCACGGACAGGCCAGACACATATGTTCCCGCAATAATCCCATAAAGCACGGACAGTACAGAAACATATGTTCCCGCACTAATACCCTACAGTACGGACAGGCCAGAAATGTATGTTCCCGCACTAATACCCTAGAGCACGGACTGTACAGAAACATAATATTATGTTCCCGCACTAATACCCTAGAGCACGGACAGGCCAGAAACATATGTTCCTGCACTAATACCCTAAAGCACGGACAGGCCAGACACATATGTTCCCGCACCGATCCCATAGAGCACGGACAGTACAGAAACATATGTTCCCGCATACCCTAGAGCACGGACAGGCCACAAACATATGTTCCCGCACTAATACCCTACATTACGGACAGGCCAGAAACATATGTTCCCGCACAAATCCCCTATAGCACGGACAGGCCAGACACATATGTTCCCGCACTAATCCCATAAAGCACGGACAGTACAGAAACATATGTTCCCGCACTAATACCCTACAGTACGGACAGGCCAGAAACATATGTTCCCGCACTAATACCCTAGAGCACGTACAGTACAGAAACATATGTTCCCGCACTAATACCCTAGAGCACGGACAGGCCAGAAACAGATGTTCTCGCACTAATACCCTAAAGCACGGACAGGCCAGACACAAATGTTCCCGCACCGATCCCATAGAGTACGGACAGTACAGAAACATATGTTCCCGCATACCCTAGAGCACGGACAGGCCATAAACATATGTTCCCGATACTAATACTCTAGAACACGGACAGGCCAGAACATATGTTCTCGCACTAATACCCTAAAGCACGGACAGGCCAGACACATATGTTCCCGCACCGATCCCATAGAGCTCGTACAATACAGAAACATTTGTTCCCGCACAAATCCCTTAAAGCACGGAATGTCCGGAATTTTATTCCCGCAAAAATTCCCTAGAAAACGGACAGTCAAGAAACATGTGTACAAATACCCTACAGCACGGACAGTAAAGAAACATATGTTCCTGCACAAAGTTCCTAGAGCACGTACAGTCCAGAAACATCTGTTCCCACACATATACAAACAGGGCACGGAAAATACCAGAAAACATCTGTGACCGCACTGAACCAAATGGGCTATTAAGACAGCACATATTCCTTACAGGGCACAAAAACATATCTGAAAACTGCAAAGATATATATTCTAATGCAAGCAAAGATATCAGAAACACTCACAGATCCTCTAGGGTCCTCGCTCAGATCCTCTACAGCACGGAAAGATACCAGAAGCCTCTTCTTCTGCAATGAACCCCAGGACACGGAACGATACCAGAAAACAAGTGTCCCATACAGATACCCTAGTGCACAGAAAATATCAGAAAACATTCCCCCGCAGATCCTCTAAGGCACGGAAAGATACCAGAAAACCTCTTTTTTCCCGCAAAGATCCCCAGGGCACGGAACGATGCCAGAAAAAAATTGTTCTCGCAATAATTCCCTTCATGCCCAGAACGATACCAGAAAATGTCTATTTCCGCCGTTACGTGTTACGAGTATCAACTTTCATACCCTATCCAACCCCTTCTCCAAGAAGGGAAAACGGGGTTGGCTGGAGTATGATATAAAACCTTAATTTCGGCTTCAAATGTTCGCATATTGTAAAACTAAAACATTTATAATAGGTTATTTTAAGCAGTTTATCGCATTTTTTCAGTAATTTCTTTTTTAACCGTGTTTTATTGTCGAAATATCCGTTATCCAATCCTGCTAATATCTATCGCTTAATGGAATTAAGGCGGGGACACGTAATGAAAGATTCCCAGGGCACGGAACAATACCAGAAAACTTATGTACTCGTAATAATCCAAACAGATACCATAGGGCAAGGAAAAATACCAGAAAACATTTGTTCCCGCACAGACCCATTGAGCAATAACATATATATGAAACATATGTTACGCAGATCCATTAGTGCGCAGAAAAATATCGGAAAATGAAATGTTCCCGCACGGACAGTTACCTGAACACATCTGTTCCCGCACTCAACTTGGGCACGGAAAAATGCATCCACTCGGGAACTCTAAGTCCGTAAACATATGTACCCATAGATATATCCTAGGGAACCGAAATATATCAGAATACATAAAATAGTGTTTATATATTGGTGTGTTTTTTTAGACAGCAATCTCAGAGGGAGATGAGACAATCGGAAAAACTAGTTTCGTGCACGATGCACATCGAATATGAAACTGAAACAGATTATGATGGGTTTATTTGTACTTGGCTCCCATATTTTTGCAGATAATTCCAGTGATCCATAACTTTTGAAAACTTTTTAAATTGCAAACCTTAACCAAGATAATAATGATATCCTCGTTTAAAGGTTTATGTATACAGCATTTAACACATTATTGCACTAAACGACTCAAAATACATTACATATTATACCAAACTATCCCAAATACATTATATATTATACCAAACTATCCAAAATACATTATATATTAGACGAAACCATCCAAAATACATTATATATGATACCAAACTATCCAAAATACAGCATTTATTATACCAAACTATCTAAAATACAGTATATATTATACCAAACTATCCGAAATACAGTATACAAATATATAATACCAAACTATCTGTAATACATTATCTTTTACACGAAACGACCCACAAAAACTATGCATTACACCAAACGACCAATAATAAATTACGTGTATATATGTCAACAAACAACCCAAATAATGCATAACATATTACATTAATGTACACATAATCAAGCATATATTACACAAAAGACCCAAAATAAACAATATATAATGCACTAACAGTGTTTATGTATTTTAAAACATTATGCAATTAAAACATAAATTAACATTTTATATATGTTTGATGGTAATTGTATGACGTTATTTATAATAAGTGTATGCCATTAATTATGGTACGTGTGTGTCATTGTTTATGATAATTGTATGTCAGTATTATTGTAAATTGTAAGTCATTATTTATGACAATTGTATGTCATTATTTATGTTAAATGTGTGCCAGTATATTTGTTAATTGTGTGTCATTATGTTAATTGTATGTCATAATTTATATTAATTATGTGTCTTTGTTATGTTAATTGTGCCATTATTTATATTAATTGTGTGCCGCTATTTAAGTTACGGTGTGCCATTATTTATGTTAATGATGAGTCATTGTTTATGTTAATTGTACTATTATTTAGGTTAATTTTGTGCCATTATTTATGTTAATACAAATACAATAGACACCTTTTATTTACTCAGTTCATACATATACATGAATGCATATAGAATGTATCGTACAAGGCTCAATTACATGAGTTATTTAGTATTTATTTTAACAATATATTATTAGACAGATTTAAATCGAGTGAAATTAGTTTTCTGTATTTATAATAGGAGCTAATATTTAGGTTAATTTTGTGCTGCTGTTTAAGTTAATTGTGCCATTATTTATGTTAATTGTATGCCGCTATTTAAGTTAATTATTTGCCATTATTTACCTTAGTTGCATGCCATTATTTATTTTAATTGTATGCCATTATTTATGGTAATTGTTAGTCATTATTTAAGGTATTTGTATGTCTCATTATTTTTGGTAATAGTGTGTTATCATTTATATTAATTGTATGTCATTATTTACGGTAGTTACGTTTCATTATTTATGTAACTGTATGTCATAATCTATCTTAATTGTATGTCATTATTTATGGTAGTAACGTGTCATTATTTATGTCAATTATATGTCATTATTTATGTCAATTATATGTCACTATTTATGTTAATTGTGTTATTATTTATGTAAATTGTATGTCATTATTTATATTAATTGTATGCCACTATGTCTGTTAGTTGTTTGTCATTATTTATTTATATGTAATGTTTTATGTTAATTGTATGTCAACATTATCATCATCATCATCATCATCATCATCATCATCATCATCATCATTACTGTTATTACATATATATGTCTATTCACCGTTTCTCGTGTACAGCTGAAGGACTAGTGGTCGTATTTTTCAAAACCGAGAATATTAAAGTAAGCCCTTTCCTACGCCTTCATTAGAAAACTTGCCACATATGGAACTTATATAAAAGGATTTCCGTACGATACATATATAGCATATGACATCTAGTTCATATGATTCTGATATGAGAAATAAAAATTCAATATGAGAATCTTATGGAATTTAAGCAGAAGTGTTTGTGTAGTATAATATATTATTCTAGTGGTTTGAACGGACACACATCAATCTTGGTTTCTTATTAATTTTCTGTTGCACATCATTATAATATATCTAGCAATTTATTTTTGAATAAAACTACCTGATTATAAATCATTTAAACATACGTTAGAATAACGAAGAAAACTGAAAACTCACCATTTTATTTAATTATATTTCACACATTACATATTTAAACGTATGGTAGAATAACGAGGCTAAACTGAAAACACATCGTATGCAAGCAGGTTTAACTTTAAAGGGACTCTGGACTAATAAATCAAGATGCTCATTTTAATGTTGGATATTACTTTCAATATTGTCTTATGTTCCTTTAAAAATACTACAGCCATGTTTTAATTATTATAAAAAAAAACAGGAAAAGAAAACAGATCACATATGCGTAGGTACGCTTTGAATAGGGGCAGGGCTGGAGGTCGGGATGAAAATTGCTTGTTATCACGTGCGGCACACCTGAAGAAGAATTTGTTTTAATAAAATAATGTAAACAAGGTGGTCAGCCTCCATCCATATACTCGACCTCCAAAAGAGGGGCTAAGTTTATATTCCGTTTCATACGGATATCACTTTCATTATAGACCTATGTATTTTTTTATATAATTTTGTTAATATATAAAAATAAATCTGAAAATGTTCATCATGAAAACACAACAACAGTTTAGAAATTCACTGAGCTAAAAAAGATAACGACGGTGTCATGTTAGTGCCATCTTACCATCGCATCTTACAATCGACCATCTAGGTCGATGGTCGATGGTAAGATGCGATGGTAAGATGCGATGGTCGATGGTAAGATGCGATGGTCGATGGTAAGATGTGATGGACCATCGACCATCGCATCTTACCATCGACCATCGCATTAGGCCTCTTCTTCGTTTTATCGACACACCTCTCTCTCTATATATATATATATATATATCTCCATATAATCTCAGGTTTGTCAGTGAGACGATTTATTAAATATTAAATTGATCGATATGTTAAGACGAGGGTAATGAAAACTATTCAACCATGTTGGGTATGGGGTGGGCCGGTGTGTAGATTGGTGGGTGGGTGGGTAAAAGAACCTGCTTTGTTCAATTCCAATTAATTTTATATGAGCGTTCAACTTAGGCCTTCCAAAAAATCATGTGTGTCTAGGATAACCCGACCCTACCTAATTTTTATGGTGAAACCTAGAATTTTTTTCCAATTTAGCAGAAAAAATATATAAATCAAGGCTGTTTTGGCTATAAAATGTAAATATGTATATAGGTCGATGGTCGATGGTAAGATGCGATTGTAAGATGGCCCTAACAGGACACAGTAGCTATCGCTGGACTAGACTTAAGAAGATATGTGGGGTGCGATTTCAAGGTGAAAACAGAACGACAACCAACGGTATGAAACTCCATGAAAGGAATTATTATCGACTTGTATCGTACCTTTGAAATGGAAAATGCAGGATTTAGCTGTCGGTTGGCTGTAGGTTGAATATGTTAAAATATTGATAGCTTTTAGAAATCCACTGATGGCAATACACTATCTCTAAGCTAGAAACTTATTAAGATATGAGCAATAGTGCGGGCAGCGATTTCTAGTTGCACAAAACACCAGCAAAAAACAGTATAAGCCTTGATGTCGAATTGTATGTAAAATGGATAACGTGGGGTTTGATTGGTTGTACAAACAGGTAGTATGTTGCAGTACTGATGACTTGTTTATGGTAGCGAATGAGTTGACAAAACAACTAAGAATATAAGGGAAATGTTTACTTACCGATATTAGCGTCAATTTTCACCCCGGATCTAGATCCTATCACAAATAATGCAGATATGTCCTCCCACAAATAACACCTAAAAGTCCTCTCACAAATAACGGTGATAGGTCCTCTCACAAATAACGGTGATAGGTCCTCTCACAAATAACGGTGATAGGTCCTCTCACAAATAACGCGATAGGTCCTCTCACAAATAGCAGATAGGTCCTCTCACAAATAACCAAGATAGGTCCTCTCACAAATAACACAGATATGTCTTCTCACAAATAACACAAAAATGTCCTCCCACAGATCCTCACACAATCCAACAGATCCTCACACAAATAATAGTTTTATCATTTTTAATTTATGTTTGAACACTCGTTTACTAAACACAATATACACACTCGTTTTTAAAAACACATCCACGATGATTCAGGCTTTAAACAAGAATAGATATTAATAATGGTATGGTGCGCATGTTTATGCGCAAAATATAGTTACTTCCTTAACGAAATCTTGTTATTTCCCTAACGAGAGGGTATACACACGTGATCTTCATAGGCAATATTACTATGCGTGTTGTATTTAATGTGGTGAAATGGGGCCTAATCAGAGGGTTAGGAGTTACACCTTTGACGGTTTTGGATCTATAAACCAAACCGTAAGGGAACTAACCCGTCAAATAACAGCAACATTACATATTACAAAACCGTTTATCCAGGTCTAAAGGTGATATAATACTGTATATGTGCCGATTACAAATATATGTCTATTCACCGGTTGTTAATATACCCGTGATTGAATAGACGTAAAACGAATTATCAGTTGGGTTTATGAAATTGCCTATGACATCTGTTACTATGTTATATATGTTCAGTGGCGCTGAACTCTTCTTACTATGTTATACATGTTCAGATGGCACTGAACTCGACTGAATTGATGAAAAGCGGCTCATCAGCATAGTATTTCACATTATGTCTCACCTCTCTTCCATACATTCCAGTTCTTCTATGTTGTTTACAACCTCCCTATAGTGATGGAAAACAGGTATAGGCATAGTGATGGAAAACAGGTATATGCATAGTGATGGAAAACAGGTATATGCATAATGATGGAAAACAGGTATTGAATTGAATTGGATTTTATAGTCGCACCAACAGCTAAGGTCATATGGCGACTTTCCAGCTTCCACTGGTGGAGGAAGACCCCAGGTGCCCCTCCGGGCAGTTTTCGTGCACGGGCGGGCACCTGGGTAGAACCACCGAGCTGGAAAGCTTCCTCACATAAAGATTCCTAGGCTTTCATGGATCGAACCTACAGCGGTGAGGGGTAAATGATTGCAAGTCAGAGCGAAAACAGGTATATGCATAGTGATGGAAACAGGTATATGCATAGTGATGGAAAACAGATGTATGCATAGTGATGGAAAACAGGTATATGCATAGGAAGGGAAACAGGTATATGCAACCAGGAACTGTACTCTACAGTTAATATCAAATTGTGATCCGATAAACCACGGGACCTCTCGTTTTACTTCCCCATCCGACGGAAGGTCATACCGAGTCTGGTGGAGAGTGAGAGCTTACCGGTTGGCCCCTCCTTGTCTCCTTGTCAAATCATGGGTCCTCCAGTTATACGTCTTCCCGTCTGACGGAAGATACTAAATCACGGATCCTCCAGTTATACGTCTCCCCGTCTGACGGAAGATACTAAATCACTGGTCATCCAGTTATACGTCTCCCCGTCTGACGGAAGATACTAAATCACGGGTCCTTCAGGTACACGTCTCTCCGTCTGACGGAAGATACTAAATCACGGGTCATCCAGTTATACGTCTTCCCGTCTGACGGAAGATACTAGATCACGGGTCCTCCAGTTATACGTCTTCCCGTCTGACGGAAGATACTAAATCACGGGTCCTCCAGTTATACGTCTTCCCGTCTGACGGAAGATACTAAATCACGGGTCCTCCAGTTATACGTCTTCCCATCGGACGGAAGATACTAAATCACGGGATCTCCCGTGTTTACGTCCCAAGCCAACGAAATATGCTAATGAACGGGGCCTCCCGTTTTATGTACCCATCCGACGCAATATGCTAAAGCGTCCTGTCTGTCGTCCCATCCCAAACATGGCAAAGGCTTATAAATCCGGTACGCAGTGACACATTTTGATCGATTTAGAATGCACGTTAGTTTAAAATTCATGTCATAAACTAGTTAAAGAGTCAGTAGTTTATTCAAATATGGACATTTGAAACAATATCAGATGTCATAATATGGCACGCAGTGTGTGAAAGCTTTAGCATATACCATCTCAGAATGGTGGTAGCACACCCGGGCAGGATCTCAGAGCGGTGGTAGCGCACCTAGGCACGGATCTCAGAGCGGCGGTAGCGCATCCAGGCACCATTCTTGGAGCGTTGGTAGAGCCCCAAGGCAAGGATTTCAGAGCGGTGGTAGTGTATCTGGGCACGGATCTTAGAGCGATGGTAGCTCACCCTGGCACGTATTTCAGAGCGGTGGTAGCGCCCCCGGGTACGGATCTCGGAGCGGTGGTAGCGCACCCGAGCACGTATCTCAGAACGGTGGTAGCGCAACCTAGAACGGATCTCAGAGCGGGAGTAGTGCACCCGGGCACGGATCTCAGAGCGGTGGTAGCCCACCCGGGCACAGAACTCAGAGCGGTGGTAGCTCACACTGGCACGATTCTCAGAACGGTGATAGCTCACCCGGACACAGATCTCAGAGCGGTGGTAGCGCACCCGGGCACAGATCTCAGAGCGGTTGTAGTTCACCCGGGCACGGATCTCAGAGTGGTGGTAGCGCACCAGGACAAGGATCGCAGAGGTGATAGCACACAGTCACGGATATATGAGCGGTGGTAGTGCACCCGGGCTGGGACCTTAGGGCGGTGGTAGCAAACCTGGGCACGGATCTCAGAGCGGTGGAAGCGCATCCGGGTCTGACAGCGGCGGGAGCGCACTCGGGCAAGGATCACAGGGGGAAAGACGCGCAAACGGGTATGGATCAAAGGGTGATGGACGTTCACCCGGTCACGGATCACAGGGTGATGGAGGCGCACCCGGCCACGGATCGCAGAGAGGTGGATGTGCATCAATGTATTGAAACACGACAAGTAATCGAATATCTCCTGATTGTAGACTCTCATCCAGTCGCAGATATCAGGTCTCAGAGCGGTGGACACTCATCCAGGCGCGTATCTCAGTGCGGTGGACACTCATCCAAGCGCGTATCTCAGGACGGTGGACTCTCACCCAGGCGCGTATCTCAGGGTGATGAGCTCTCACCCATTTGCGGATCTCATGGTGATGGGCTCTTACCCATTTGAGGATCTCAGGGCGGTGGGCTCTCACCCTGGCGCGTATCTCAGGGCGACGGGATCTCACCCAGGCGCAGATCTCAGCGTTGGACTCTTACCCAGGCGTGGATCTTAGGATGGTGGGCTTTCACATAGGCGCGGATCTTATATTGGTGGACATGTACCAAGGCACGGATCACAGGGTGGTGGGTTCTCACCCAAGCGTGGATCTCAGGACGATGGGCTCTCACCCATTCGCGGATCTCAGAGCGGTGGACTATCACCCAGGTGTGGATATGAGGATGATGGGCTTGCACATACGCGCGGATCTAATGTCAGTGGGCATGTACAGAGGCGCAGTTCTAATGGTGGTGGACGTTCAACCAGGAGCGGATATTAGGGCAGTGGGCGCAATATCCGTATTGACATTTAGCTCTTTTCCTATAATAAAAAACATGCACTACATAGGTAAGTTTACCATACACAACAAACGTGTACTATTGCTTTCTCATTTGAGAATCATATGACTCTCTTATATGATTCTTATATAAAAGAAGCCATATAAAATTCTCATATGAAACCTTTCATTTGATATTTAAGCGACTGGTTTTTCATAACATTTTCATATGAGATTAAATTCATAAATATTTTCTATTTAAATCATATATGATTCTCATATGATACTTATATGCTTCTCATATCATACAACATAGACCTAGCTAGTCATATCAATCAGGATTTAGTTGCCGGGCAATAAAGCTTTTTCACACGCGTGAAAGAAAGGGTAAAAAATGTCATATCACGGAAATATTAGAATGTTCTCTATTACTCTTTCAGCGGAGTGATACGGAAATTACCGATTATTTACGATTATGTACGATTTGTCACGAGTTATGGTTTGTCTTCTGCATTCCATCCTGTCTCGCCATATTATTGGGTATACATCTACATCTACATTTTGGGCGTCCGTGGCAGAGTGGTAAGCGTTTCTGACTTGAAATCACTTGCCCCTCACCGCTATAGGTTCTATCCCTCGGGGTTGCAGAAATCTGTATGTGAGGAAGCTATCCAGCTGGCTTGTGGGAAAACGGTGGTTCTACCCAAGTGCCCGCCCGTGCACGAAAATTGCCGGAGGGGCACCTGGGGTCTTCCTCCATCAGCGGAACTGCAAAGTCGCCATATGACAATAGGTGTTGGTGCGACTATAATCAAATTCAATCAACATCCACACGTGTACGTTGTGTACGTTGAGCTATAATTTTTGACCATAACTCAACGGAAATGACTTGACTAGTAATGCTAAGAAGATACAATAAAAGAGATGACAGATAGATAGAAGTAAAATAAAGAAATAAATCAGGCATAATACACGGACCATAAAGATAAACTTGATGATATAGGCCGAGATGAAATAATCACTTGTGATCGTTCATTTTCTGAATTAGACAATTTCAAATGCAATGCCATTCGTTTTAAATCAAATTTCGGAAAAAAATGTCGTGTAGATCTACAAATACGCGACAGACGTGAACACATCAGAATGGGATTACATATATTAATAATAGTGTTGTTTTCTCTCTGGAAAACAGTGTAGTAAGTTAGCTGAAGTTGACAGTTCAACAAACTCATTGCTGAGGTGTATGATGAATAGAATAAAACATGTTTAGTTTCATATCACACCCTATATAAGGCCCTCTATGGAAATGCCCATTAATTATTATCTATGTACTGCTCCTTTTATACAAGTGTAATATAATCGGTATCATTCGAGAATCATATATAAAGCCATATCATTCTTATATGTCACGCAACTGGTAGCATGGTATTAGTCAATAACAATATAGCAAATAATATTTACATTTATTTATGAACTGTATTGTATACTCTCTTAAGAAGAGTGGATGACTATATGGAATTTAATTTTGAGTAATGGAAACCAACACAATTGATGTTGTTTAGAGTCTCCCCAGAGTCAGAAGGATATATAGGAATCCGGGAAACCTGTCCTACGCTTACTAACTAATATATTCATATGGGTCTTTAACTTGCTAGAAGGATAGGCTCCGATACACGGAAAGCCAGATGTTCGTCTTCATCCGACGGATTGCTCTACAATTACATAGTTGATACTTTTACCATATCACCCCTTATTTGTAAATAGCTTTAACAATCAACACCATTCATTAATCCGACAGAAGAGGCTAAGGGAAAGTGTCTTATCACGACACACAATGACGCCTATGAGGTTGGTACCCGGTCCTCCGGATCTCAAGCCCCACCGTACTATTCCATGTCTGATCACGACACTCAGTGACGCCTATGAGGCTGGTACTCGGTCCTCCGGATCTCAAGCCTCACCGTACTATTCCCTGTCTGATCACGACACTCAGTGACGCCTATGAGGTTGGTACTCGGTCCTCCAGATCTCAAGCCCCACCGTACTATTCCCTGTCTGATCACGACACTCAGTGACGCCTATGAGGTTGGTACACGGTCCTCCGGATCTCAAACCCTACCGTACTATTCCCTGTCTGATCACGACACTCAGTGACGCCTATGAGGTTGGTACTCGGTCCTCCGGATCTCAAGCCCCACCGTACTATTCCCTGTCTGATCACGACACTCAGTGACGCCTATGAGGTTGGTACTCGGTCCTCCGAATCTCAAGCTCCACCGTACTATTCCCTGTCTGATCACGACACTCAGTGACGCCTATGAGGCTGGTACCCGGTCCTCCGGATCTCAAGCCCCACCGTACTATTCCCTGTCTGATCACGACACTCAGTGACGCCTATGAGGTTGGTACTCGTCTGATCACGATACTCAGTGACGTCTATGAGGTTGGTACTCGGTCCTCCGAATCTCAAGCCCCACCGTACTATTCCCTGTCTGATCACGACACTCATTGACGCCTATGAGGCTGGTACCCGGTCCTCCGGATCTCAAGCCCCACCGTTCTATTCCCTGTCTGATCACGACACTCAGTGACGCCTATGAGGTTGGTACTCGGTCCTCCGGATCTCAAGCCTCACCGTACTATTCCCTGTCTGATCACGACACTCAGTGACGCCTATGAGGCTGCTACCCGGTCCTCCGGATCTCAAGCCCCACCGTACTATTCCCTGTCTGATCACGACACTCAGTGACGCCTATGAGGTTGGTATTCGGTCCTCCGGATCTCAAGCCCCACCGTACTATTCCCTGTCTGATCACGACACTCAGTGACGCATATGAGGTTGGTACTCGGTCCTCCGGATCTCAAGCCCCACCGTACTATTCCCTTTCTGATCACGACACGCAGTGACGCCTATGAGGTTGGTACTCGGTCCTCCGGATTTCAAGCCCACCGTACTATTCCCTGTCTTATCACGACACTCAGTGACGCCTATGAGGCTGGTACCCGGTCCTCCGGATCTCAAGCCCCACCGTACTATTCCCTGTCTGATCACGACACTCAGTGACGACTATGAGGCTGGTACCCGGTCCTCCGGATTTCAAGCCCCACCGTACTATTCCCTGTCTGATCACGACACTCAGTGACGTATATGAGGCTGGTACCCGGTCCTCCGGATCTCAAGCCCCACCGTACTATTCCCTGTCTGATCACGACACTCAGTGACGTATATGAGGCTGGTACCCGGTCCTCCGGATCTCAAGCCCCACCGTACTATTCCCTGTCTGATCACGACACTCAGTGACGCCTATGAGGTTGGTACTCGGTCCTCCGGATCTCAAGCCCCACCGTACTATTCCCTGTCTGATCACGACACTCAGTGACGCCTATGAGGTTGGTACTCGGTCCTCCGGATCTCAAGCCCCACCGTACTATTCCCTGTCTGATCACGACACACAGTGACGAATATGAGGTTGGTACTCGGTCCTCCGAATTTCAAGCCCACCGTACTATTCCCTGTCTTATCACGACACCCAGTGACGCCTATGGGGTTGGTACTCGGTCCTCCGAATCTCAAGCTCCACCGTACTATTCCCTGTCTGATCACGACACTCAGTGACGCCTATGAGGCTGGTACCCGGTCCTCCGGATCTCAAGCCCCACCGTTCTATTCCCTGTCTGATCACGACACTCAGTGACGCCTATGAGGTTGGTACTCGTCTGATCACGACACTCAGTGACGTCTATGAGGTTGGTACTCGGTCCTCCGAATCTCAAGCCCCACCGTACTATTCCCTGTCTGATCACGACACTCATTGACGCCTATGAGGCTGGTACCCGGTCCTCCGGATCTCAAGCCCCACCGTTCTATTCCCTGTCTGATCACGACACTCAGTGACGCCTATGAGGTTGGTACTCGGTCCTCCGGATCTCAAGCCTCACCGTACTATTCCCTGTCTGATCACGACACTCAGTGACGCCTATGAGGCTGCTACCCGGTCCTCCGGATCTCAAGCCCCACCGTACTATTCCCTGTCTGATCACGACACTCAGTGACGCCTATGAGGTTGGTATTCGGTCCTCCGGATCTCAAGCCCCACCGTACTATTCCCTGTCTGATCACGACACTCAGTGACGCATATGAGGTTGGTACTCGGTCCTCCGGATCTCAAGCCCCACCGTACTATTCCCTTTCTGATCACGACACGCAGTGACGCCTATGAGGTTGGTACTCGGTCCTCCGGATTTCAAGCCCACCGTACTATTCCCTGTCTTATCACGACACTCAGTGACGCCTATGAGGCTGGTACCCGGTCCTCCGGATCTCAAGCCCCACCGTACTATTCCCTGTCTGATCACGACACTCAGTGACGACTATGAGGCTGGTACCCGGTCCTCCGGATTTCAAGCCCCACCGTACTATTCCCTGTCTGATCACGACACTCAGTGACGTATATGAGGCTGGTACCCGGTCCTCCGGATTTCAAGCCCCACCGTACTATTCCCTGTCTGATCACGACACTCAGTGACGTCTATGAGGCTGGTACCCGGTCCTCCGGATCTCAAGCCCCATCGTACTATTCCCTGGGCCAGTCGACCCCATACAATACGTGGACAAATATGATAAATGTTCTAATGTGGTGTTACCTCAGTATCATGAGTAAATATACCTGAAATTACAAATTTCAGTGTGTAGCGCTGTATTGTAGTACTTGTTAAAATATTTTAATGAAAATAAGTATCAAAGTCGACCAGAAAATGCGGCTTTCACAGAACACAGTAAACTTCAAAACACACTAAACGACAAACATGAATGGCAATGTTAATAGAAGGGGGATGGGGGTGGTGGAGGTGGTTGGGTGAAGGGTTATTTCTGTTATCCTGTTATTGGCGAAATTTATATTATGTTATCTGCTTTTATGAAAATAATATTAACTGTTATTTGTTATTACCCTCTTTACCCCCACCCCATCTTAATAAGGAATAATGGCATATGACGTCACAAACACAAAAAGGGTGAACAATAGGGTTACCGCCTTGGAACGGTCAGTGGCAAAAGAGGCCGCTCGGGGAGGGAGTGGGGTATGTGGGGTGGGGGAGGTAGTTAAACCAGGTTCTATGGTGCACCAAACCTCACATTTATCCTACTTCTTTCTAATAAAACGGGATAGTGTAAATAAAGAAATCCCCGCCATGAACTATTCTCTAACCAACAAGGCAGCATTAATAGGCAATAAAGTAAAACACAAAGATGCTTGTGTATATATAATTACAGACAAAATAGCATAGAAAGCCACACAGAAGGTACTCAATGACTTGACGGAAGCCAGAACCAAAAGAGAATAACTCACTGAGGGCACGCCAATACAAGATTGCAGACAAACATCAAATGCCACCGTTCTTTTGGGCTTTAGGTAGACGTCATCATAGGGTCCACAGCCTGACCGGTCATCGCACAATTAAAGCGAAAAGCATACAGTGTGTTGCAAAATGATCTTTTGATCAATCTTTTAACAAGTTTAACAAAGATAGAATGAAAGTGATCATGACCAAGGATCTGACGATTGTAAATCACGTCACCATAGAATCATGGATATACAGTGTATAAGTCATGTGATAATCCTCGTCGCAGAAGAGTTCTTAAATTAAGGCAATATTAACCATTGCCAGTTTGTAACTTAAGTTTAATTACCCTTTTCATCATTTTCTATTTTATAGCACGTTTCGACAAAAAATGGTGACCTAGATTTATTAACACTGTTCAGACTTGTGTAGATGTTTATAACCATTCCAAGATATGTTACTGTTGGCTTTGAGCTCGTTACCGTAGACAAGGATTTGGGTAAATATGACCTTGACCTTGTTTATGAATCACAATTAAAGAGGAAAGCATATTGGAGAGCTTTAAATGGGTCCATCACCAAGCATACAGTGCGTTGCAAATTGATTGGTTCATAACTTCTTTGGATAAGACTTTTAACAAGTTTAACAAAGATAGTATGAAAGGGATCATGACCAAGGATCACGTCACCACAGAAGTCAGGTTGTGATAGTCCTTGTCGCAGAAGAGTTCTTAAATTACTTTTAGATTTGGAAAGAAGATCAGGGTTACGATAATAAAATGTTGCAAAGGTTTTACGAAGTTTATGGTAACGGTAGCCCTGATGGAGTATCATTTTAGTTATTCGAAGATTACGAATATTAAAGTCCTCAACTCAGCTCCAGAAAAACGAATAAGTTGAGACACAATGACCCCATAAGAAGCTGCTCGGGGAACATTCCCATCTAAATAATATCAAAGTTAAAATCATCTCTCTTGTCATAGATTTTGCTAATTATTTCACCATTTTCAATAGAGAGATGTAAATCGAGAAAAGAAGCTTTAGTATCGGAAATATTAGCTTAGCTAAGTTGAAGTTCTTTAGGGTATATATTATTAACCATAGTAGAAAAGAAAGGGTTGTCAATGTTCTATATGTCATCCAGATACCGAGAGGTGTCATTAAAGGCTTCAATAACATCTGCCTGGGTATCTGGTGAAAGACTCAACATGAAACCTCTTTCATAGCAATAAAATAACAAATCTGCGACAAGGGGCGCCTATTTCGTACCCATAGGGATACCAACATTGTGTCTATAAAGCGTCGTTCTATGCCTGGCGAAAATATATTCTAATAGAAAAATGAGTGCTTCACAAACCCCTTGGCAAGTCCACAAAGTGTTATTGTCTAAACAGCAGTTAGTAAAAAACGCCTTAATATTATAACAGGCCAAACATGTTGTACTTTCCCTAGCGAATGTTTTTTGAATAAGAGCAATAAGCTTGTCCTTGATTAGGTGATGTGGTAAAATTGTATATATTGTAGAGCAGTCATACGTGTTTATAGATGAAACTTGACGTTTATTGCAAATTTTATCAAAACGTCTCCTGAATTTTTAATAGACCAAAACAAATTAGTCCCAGAGTTTTCATACGTTTTTAACATCACAATATTGTTTAACGTGATCTCTAACGGCAGTAATAGTTTGGAGATGTTTGTGGTGGTGCAGACACTATAATTCGAAATAAAGCGGGCCTTATACGGATTTTTATGTAATTTAGGAATCCAGTACATAGTTGGTACATTTTTATGTAATTTAGGAATCCAGTACATAGTTGGAAGTGTGTTCTGCTTTCGTCTACCCCAGCCTTGAAAGTAGTGCATCGAGTAATATGTGTGGAATCAACATCATTCTCAGAAGATTGAACTGGAGTATACGAATGAGTGCTACCGAGTTTCCAGAGATAAACACATTTATTATCAAATTCTTGAATTTCCGATTTTAAATTACGAAAGGAAAACCTAGGTCTCGGAGGAAGTAAAGAGGGGTTAGCATTATAAAAGTTAATACGTGTATCTATAATTTTAAAAATTGACTTTTTCCAAGTAGAAAGAGAGTTTGGGTACGCATATTCTCTACGACACCATTTTATACTAAAATACTCAATGGATTGGACGATCTGAGCACGACAGGCATTAAAATCAATAGTTGAAAGTAATCTTTACTTAGGACCTTTCGAAAACAGATGCCAAATACGTTTATCAACAATATCAAAATTAGAGTGATGACATGACCTGCATAGCAACATTTTGATGTGTTACACTCACATTCCTTAGGAGTGTTATTTACTATATCAAGCGTCTATTTTGTTGTAGTTGAAAATTATATTTCTAATAGGTTTTTTATACTTATAACAAATTACAGGACTTTCGGAATTTTTTAATTGTTTAGGGGTAGAATCAACTACATGATTATCTCGAAAAATATTAGGCATGCCAATGAAATCAATACCTTTATTAAGATATAGTATTTTTAGAAAATGATCAGACTCCTTCTCGATAAGGGGTCGGAGAACATGTTGTGTGTAGTAGCTTTGAATTATGGAAGCAGTGTTATACAAGGGATCTGTACGAATGAATTTTGTGTCGGCTTCCTCGTCGATCAACTTAAGTGAATAAATGGACAAAGAGGTAAGTCGTGAAAGCATAGAGTGCTTTCCAGACTGTTTAAACATAGTATGTAAATCAGCGACTGAAATAATTACACGCGATTTACGTTTCATGTTACCATTATGCCTATGACCATGAGACCTAGAGTTACGCTTTCGAATAGAAAATATAGAAGAAATGTCAATATTAGGATCTTTTGAAATATTTCCTTGTTAATAAATATCATCATTAAGGCCGAGTTGATATGGTGTCTGCAAGTTTTTCATCCATTTAAGTTCTGCAATATGTCTAGATTTTATTTTAAAGTTTTTATTAGCATCATTATCATAATGATTTATTCAACCGATTGAACAGTAACGTTACTAAAAGTGTGACCTGACTGACGAAAGTGTTGGTACAAGTAATTATTTAAGCTTTTAGGATTACCTGCATTGTATTTAGGTTCACGAAATCGAACTTTTAAAGATCGACCTGTTTGTCCAACATACTGTATACCGCAACGTGGTGCATTTCAATTCAAAACATAAATAGCGTGAGATGTACGTCAATCAACATTTGAAGCTAGATATACATTAAACATTCTACCATTAAAAGCTGAGACTGCAATATTTCGTATGTGTCGTGCTCGGCCATTTCCAAAGGTCCATTATCATACTCTTTTTTTTTTGCAAGATAAATTATTGCAACAACCGCACCTATTAACATTGCACTTATTAATAGAGAGTAACACCCTGCGTCTTAAATGAACTAAACGATTTCTGAAAGGATACTTTAAATGGTATTTCCTCAAAACAGGTGATCCTAGAGGAGTAACTGAAACTTTTGAGCCGTTATTAAAAATTCTGGTAATATTATTAGAAGAAACATGAAACGAGGTTGCCGAATAAAGATTTAAAGGAGTAAGGCGTACACATGGTTTAGTTTTAAAACATGAAGAGTTATTTTGTGGAATATGTATTGATGACGCAGAGTGTAACCGAAAAGTTGAAAGATTTATTGTAAGTGTTTTTACTAATAGACTCATATATGTTATTTAGAAGTAATACCATTCTGTGAAAAGCGAAATAAAGGCCAATTAGTAGTTATTAGAGATAAGAAATGGAATGGTATCAAAGATCCATAAGAAATAATATTTAATGTCTGGTAAAGTTGTATATAATGTAGAACAATCATACGTACTTATAGATGAAGCTTGACGCTTATTGCAAATGTTATCAAGAACGTCGCCTGCATTTTTAATAGACCATAATAAAGTCCGCAGAACATACGGACCAGAGTACTCAGGTTTTGTCCGCGGACAACATTACTGTCACATATTTGAAGCTGTGCTTCTATAAACCAGAGACTTCAAACTACGTCATCAGAACACACTGAGTTGTTTGCTGTTGTGGATGACTTCTGCCAGTTCACAGTGTATGATTAGAACACACTGAGTTGTGTGCTGTTTTAGTTGACTTCTGCCAGTTTATACTGCATGATTAGAACACACTGAGTTGTTTGCTGTTCTGGATGGCTTATGACAGTTCATACTGTATGATTAGAACACACTGAGTTGTTTGCTGTTCTGGATGACTTATGTCAGTTCATAGTGCATTATTAGAACACACCGAGTTGTTTGTTGTTCTGGATGGCTTCTGAAAGTTTATACTGTATGATTAGATCTCACTGCGTTGTTTGCTGTTCTGGATGACTTCTGCTAGTTCATAGTGCATGATTAGAACATACTGAGTTGTTCCTACATAACTGGCATTTGTTCAATCATTAATATTAATTATAAAAATAGTATAAAGCAAATAATGTGTGCATATTACTAGCTACTGATATTATTGCACAATTAATACATATAAACCTATGGTAGAATAACGAAGAAAATGAAAAGTCTAAATTTTATTTAATTATATGCAAGCAGTTTTAAAGTCAAAATGATTTTGGACTAATAAATCGTGATGCTAATGTTAATGTTTGACAATATCTTCAAGATCGACAATATCTTCAATATTGCCGTGTGTCCCTTTCATAACTTTCCATTGCACCGCTACAACCTTACCGACAAATACGAGATCATTTCTATTTTAATATATACAAGATTATTGCACTACTCAAAACACAATTTCTGACAAGAAAAACAGTTTTCTGGTAAGCGGAGATGACAAAAGATGGTCACGCGTTGGCGCTACTGTCAGGAGAACTCGACATTGCCCAGAGGGCAACCGTAATCAACCGGTTCAAGGACGGGAAGGAGAAGGTGTTAATAACAACTACAGTTTTCGCACGAGGTACGCTACAGTTCTTGAGACGTGAAGTTGTTTTTCACGCTCTGTAACGTCTTTTCTTTCTGCTCTGTAATATATAAACCAGATCTTTTATACATTTTTGGGAAACAAAAATAGGAAAGTTCACAGTGAAATGCATTTAATTAACATTTTTAAATGGTGATGGTGATAGTGAACGTTGGCCTGCTACTTATTGTGTCGCTTACGTAGCATTGCAGACAATTAGGGATCACTTTGTCAGTCGTCGTAGGTCCATTATAGTCTGTCACACTTTAACCTGCAACCTAACATTGGCCATAACTTGACAAGCATTTGACCCGTGTTCATGAAACTTCACAAATATTTTCATCTTACCCATTGTTAACTTTGACTTTCGTTTTGGCAGAATTACTCCCCTTTTCATAAAACGTTAATCTGCAACCTAACCGAGCTCATAACTTGGAAACATATTGACCCACAGTCATGAAACTTTATACATATGTTTCCTTATCGATTATTCAGTGCTATTGCCATGCCCAATAACTCTGACTTTCATGCCCAATAACTCTGACTTTTCAGCAGAGGTATGCCCCTTTTCATAAAACTTAACTTGCAACCTAACCGAGCTCATAACTTGGCAAATATTGACATATGGTCATGAAACTTTATACAGATCTTTTTTTGTATAAAACTTTCACAATTTAAACAAAAAAATCTGCTACATAATTCATGAAGGACTGCACCCACAGTCTTCAAAAATGTACAGTCAGATTGCCATTGCTGAAATAAGCACATGGCAGCTGACACACGTGTTCCGTGGATCACTCTTTTAGTTTTTCGTTCTAATTCCAGGTTTTGATGTAGAAATGGTGACGGTTGTGGTGAACTTTGACCTGCCAGTACTTCAAGAATCGAAACAGGCTGACTGTGAAACATACTTGCACAGAATAGGTAGAACAGGGAGGTTTGGGAATGCCGGAATCGCAATAAACATGATAGATGGACAAAGAACAAACACAGTTATGAAAGCAATAGAAAAACATTTTAGTAAGTTCGAATTGTTGTGGGTGTCACCTATATGTGCAAACTCCACCACAGAGCTTTACAATAGTGAACCGTTCTGGAATATGTAAACTCCACCACAGAGTTTTACAATAGTGAACCGTTCTGGAATGTGTAAACTCCACCACAGAGCTTTACAATAGTGAACCGTTCTGGAATGTGTAATCTTCACCACAGAGCTTTACAATAGTGAACCGTTCTGGAGTGTGTAAACTCCACCACAGAGCTTTACGTAATGTAAATGTAAAAATGAAAAGATGTAAAAAAGAGAAAGTCGGGGTGTGTCACTGTTTGAAAAATGTCAGTCCCAGATTTGTCCAATTAACAATGTCGGCCACCTGTCATAAAACAACCCCAGCACACTTCTCAACGTAATCCTTTAATTGCACTCTCTTATGCAATGCAATTAGCATCCACAGTGACAGGGGGCGTCCGTGGCCGAGTGGTTAACGTCTCTGACTTGAAATCACTTGCCCCTCACCACTGTAGGTTCGATCCCTCAGGGGCCTAGGAATCTTTATGTGAGGAAGCTATCC
This sequence comes from Cyrtodaria siliqua, assembly GCA_037043455.1. NCBI lineage: Eukaryota > Metazoa > Mollusca > Bivalvia > Adapedonta > Hiatellidae > Cyrtodaria > Cyrtodaria siliqua. The sequence continues at coordinate 4,421 of JAWPHD010010847.1, read as the reverse complement.
AGCTGGCTTGCGGAACGTCGGTGGTTCTACCCAGGTGCCCGCCCGTGCACTAAAATTGCCCGGAGGGGCACCTGGGGTCTTCCTCCACCAATGGAAGCTGGAAAGTCGCCATATGACCTTAGCTGTTGGTGCGACTATAAAACCCAATTCAATTCATACGTTCTGGAATGTGTAAACTCCACCACAGAGCTTTACAATAGTGAACCGTTCTGGAATGTGTAAACTCAACCACAGAGCTTTACAATAGTGAACCGTTCTGGAATGTGTAAACTCCACCACAGAGCTTTACACTAGTGAACCGTTCTGGAAAGGAAAATATAGGACATATACAAAGTTTGTCTTTCCACTTCAAGACTCGTATCACACATAAACCTCGTGTTAAACATATTTCTAATCGCGAGCGTAAGCTCGCCTTACGGTTAACGCCTTGTTGATTTTCTGAAATCATGTAAAAGAAATTGCCATACTAAAGCTATAAAAATCTTCGTCAAACAGCTAGAGTTACCTGCCCGTAAAGTTGCATTGTTATAACGACGTGCTAGAAATATGATTTACCGTGCACCGGTAAATCGTATTTCTAGCACGTCGTTATAACCTCACATGAACGCTGTGCAAAGCGAGGTGTTATTCGAAAGAAAGTAAAGTTAATTACATCGAGATTACATAAAGCGGATGCGACGTTTTACAGCTAATTTCACCGAGGCGAAGAGAGGTCTTTGTGTATTGAATATAACATACATGTAGATAATGATTGTTTGTTTTCGATTCTCGTCTCCTCTATTCTATTCAGTGATTTCACAGGCTCAGTCCATTCAAGGCAACATATTTATTTTTTACAATCTAATTTGTTAAAAAAAAAAATCAACGATTTAATGCTTGATTACATTTAAATAAAAGTGAATATGTCAATATATAATATGAACTAAGGTAAAACCTTGAGGCGAGCACAGAAAAGTTGAAAGTTAATTTTTAAACAGATAAAACTCAATGAAAGAACAATACAATTGAAAACAACACAATAATGATGTCCTCTCAGGGGTTTTGGGGAAAATGGCCATTTATATTTGGTGAACAAGGGAACAATGGCTGTTAACAATGGCTGTTATTTTCAGGGAAAAAGAGAACATTGACACATATTTTTAGGTTAGGGAACAATGGAACATGACTTTACAGGAAATAAAATTCTAACATCTAGTTTTAATATTAAAAAACAATCATAGCCATATTTTTTTTTATATAGGACCAATATCGCAAACGATATTGGCCTGAGATCGGCGTGCCCATCGGCTTCAAGTCGAACCGATATCTTGTCGGCTACACATCGGTTCCAATATCGGTTAAATACATCATCGGTCACGGTCAGACATCGGTTAGACATCCTTTTAGTTTACTATCCATCTTCGGTCCAATATCGGTTAGTTATCTATCCAATATGTATCCGATAAGGTTTAGACCGAAGTGGGCCTATTATGACAGATAAACATCAAATTCATTCTATTGTCACCATCCAGCTAGCACAGTATGTAGCTAGGGCATCGGATTACCAATCCAAAATACATGTATATGTTTCGCAACATACAAGGTTATAGGGCGTTTAACTCCGTCCATTTTTTTTATCAAATCAATTGAATGAATACTGACTACCTTATATATATCTTTTTGTAGGTGCTTATCTCAATTAGATCGACTGGAAACATATTCATTGCCAATAAATGAAACTCTTGTGAATGTAGTTAGCATCATTTTGCAATGTAATTAATGACATTTTCGAGGAATATCTGTTCACATTAACAACAAATATACAATATTCAAAATGACATGTCATTACCGCCATTTATGGCGTGTTATATTGGACCGACAGCGCCGAGCGGCCCGATATATGGTATCAACTGATACAAACTACGTCGGCCCCAGATATAATAATAGACATCAGAAGAAATGTGCTATATTCATTCAGAGTAATGCATTGAACTATCAATTTAGCTTGCCATACAAACAAAAATTTCAAAAATTTGAATATATTGAATTTATCGTCTCTACGTCGGCATATCCAACATTTAGCCGACATCTGACCGATATCTTTTCAGCAAATCATAAAAAGAACACACAAACCCAGTCAGCAAGCCTATATTGGACGGATATGTTTCCTATATATACAGATAACGGATAGACATTCCGACCAATTACTGAAATCTATCCGATATGGCCATGCTGGCTGGGGAGTGGTGGGGTGGCTTGTAGTCTAAGACTTTCCAGCAGAGGGAGGTCTGTCTGAGGAAACTTTTCCTCAGTTTTTTCATGGAGGGGGGGGGGCGGGGGGGGGGGGTGGGGGGGATATTTTGTAGATTATTCTAGGGGGGTAGTCTGAAGAAATGCTTTCCGTTGCTCAACATAAACTCACAAAAGTGTTCGTACGAAGTGACAGCAATTATAATCGATTTGTCCATAATTAATCATTTAAACTAGTTCAACATCAACTCACAAAAGTGTTAGTAGTTATCACTAGCCGTCTGCAAATAATGTCAATCAACACCGACACGCGCTAATTTGCATAATCTTGAAAGTTTCTGGCCAAGACGATTTAATGTTCAAATCGGGTGTTTACAAATAAAATGTATATCAATTTATTCACTCACATATGCTGCTAGTGTTGTTTTAACATTGTGCGCTCTGCAATTGTTGACATGTTCAGCATATTCCTGCATTTGTTGTCATTTTGAAATTTCCCACGGAAACCACATATTTTCTAGAAAGCCTTAGTTTCGCATTTGAACTCTTTAAATATTCTGCTGCACATATTCTATAGGACTTTTCGAAGGAGTCGGAAAGACTTTCGAATTATTTCTGAAACTCTACTCTAACCAGTCATAATGGAAACGTTGCACAGAAAACTGTTTTAAAGAAAACAAATCAGAATTTCGAAACTAAAACTCCTATAGTGGGAGCCGGTGTCTGCGTTAGAAATGCTTAAAGCGTGACAACGACGATTTACCATCAAAATCGAGACACATAGATTAGCAATTATCTTCTTGCTTGGTGAACAAGGGAACAATGGCTGTTAACAATGGCTGTTATTTTCAGGGGAAAAGAGAACACTGACACATATTTTTAGGGAACAATGGAACATGACTTTACAGGAAATAAAATTCTAACATTTAGTTTTAATATTTAAAAAAAAATCACAAAAAGTTAACATTTCAAACAATATCTTTGTGATGACAGTGTTGCAGCTATAATTACTGTAGGACAGTAGGACAGAATGAATTTTGGGGAACATTAGCAAATCTTTTAAATATTAAAAATGCTTTTAGAGAACAGGGGAACATTGGACAAATAATGTTGGGGAACAAAGCAAAATAGTTGTTGGGAACAAGGGAATACTGCCTCATATTTTCAGGGAACAAAGGAAGATGTACCCCTTCCATCCTCCTGTGGGCCTCAATAATAATAAGAAGAAGAATAGATAAATCATTAAATGCAATGTACAGTTTGAAAGGGGCAAATTGCATTTATAATATTGTTCTTACTGAGGGGACACTGATTAAAACAGGCAAAACATATGTTGAAAACGTTTTTTGATTATGATAATAATGAATTCAAGTATATATACTCAGTTGCAAAAGAAAATTTACACTTTGAAAATTTTACTTTACACCCCTATCCTTTTTATCAAGCAATTCAACCTATTGAAAAAAAATGACAACATGATATTGGCAATAGAATGACAACAACTTTGGTACCAAACATGACGTATATTAATTTTGGAATTTATACATTTTATTCTAAAAAAAAATCATTGCATACTTTGTTTCACAACTGAGCTGTATACACTTTCTTTTGCAACTCAGTATAATTAGATTAAAACGTGTTAGACTAGCTTGAAAGAAACTAAACTGCCAAATTTAGCATCTACCTCACTGCTTCAAGTATACACTGTCGTGATATAACTAAACTGAAAGATTGTTTGTTAACTTTATACATATACATACATTGTTCCAATTGCTTTTTTACATTTTTTTTGTTTTGCCAGAAATGTTGATATTTTCTATGTTATTATTTATAACTAAATATATGCAAACTGTGACCTGTGTATTTAGCCGATAACACTAAATATGATTTACAAATAGATAAGAGATGGGGATAATTAATTCTAACATCACAGTTCATCTGTCCTGATCTTACCTTGAATAAGAACCGTCTGTACAAGATGGCAAGTTGCATTCGCTTCAGTGTATGGGTTTGAAGAAATCCAATCTGTGTGTGACCCAATGGGCTACTCCTAAAAGATGCTAGTATCACCATCCAATGCTGGTTGTAAATGCCTGACATAATAATACAACTATCAGTCACAGACAACCATTTAAATATAAACAAAGGATAGATGACTCTTTTCTTGAAGATGTTCAGTGTGATGCAGCCCT
>JAWPHD010010846.1:0-89486 GCA_037043455.1 Cyrtodaria siliqua | reverse complement strand
TGAGGTTAATTGGTTTAACCAGGGAGTAGTTTTGGGAAAATAAGGCGAATTATGACCTTGACCTTGGTCTTTTTTGTCGTTCAGGGATGTCCACCAATGCCAACAATACATATGGCCAAGTATCAAAGACATAAAGTTAACTGAGGCTAAGTTACCTAACTAAGGTTAAGTTCGGAGAAAATAATGCAAAATATGACATTGACCGTGGTAATTTTTGTCATTCAGTGATGTCCACCAATGCCAACAATACATATGACCATGTATCAAACAAAGAAATTAAAGTTACCAGAAAAAGTTAACTGAGGTTAACTTAACCTAACCAAACTGATGTTTAGGATAAAATAATGCAAAACATGACCTTGACCTTGGTATGTTTTGTCCTTCAGCGAAGTCCACCAATGCCAACAATACATATGACCAAGTATCAAAGACAAAGTGAGGCAATCACGTAAAGTTAAATGAGGTTAAGTTACCTAACCAAGGTTAAGTTTGGGCAAAATAAGCAAAATATGACCTTGACCTTGGTATTTTTTGTCGTTCGATGATGTCCGCCAATGCCAACAATACATATGACCAAGTATTAAACAAAAGAAAATGAGGCAATCACATACAGTTAACTGAGGTTAAGTTACCTAACCAAGGTTAAGTTTTGGGAAAATAACGCAAAATATGACCTTGACCTTGGTAATTTTGGCATTACGTGATGTCTCTTGACCAAACAAAGCCTCTGACAGTTTCAGAAAAATTCAGCAGCGGTTGTTAAGATACAGTTGATTTAAAATGTGGCTGCCAGAAAAGTGACTGCTATGTCTCGCTACCCACTATGTGGGTGAGACAAAATTGGCAGAAAAACAAGGGCCATTACTCTGGTGTTACTGATCCGATTTGATTGGTTTTCAAACTTGTCTGAGCTTTCATTGATATTAACAATCTTTGCAAGTTTGGTAAAGATCAAATAATAAATGAAGATGCTAGAGTATTCACAAGGCTTAATATGGCATTTTTCAGCAAAACAAGGGCCATAACTCCAGTGAAACAAGAGATGTTTGTAAAACACGTATGCCCCACTTCAACATTATAGTGGCACAATTGAATTGAATGTTGTTTATCAACACAGTTATTTAGAGCCGCCCCAGAGAGAGGGGAAGGATACATAGGAATCGGGGAACCTGCCCTACTCTTATTATCGAATCGATTCCTATGGTTCTTTAACGTGCTTGGAGAACAGACTGATACACGGACAGCCCGGTTTACGTCCCCATCCGACGGACGAGGCTAAGGGAAAGTGTCTTGCCCAAGAATACACCGACGAATATAGTGGCACAAGGCAATTGACACCATTTCTTGCAATTTAATTTGTAGTGGTGAAGGTTATTTTAAAAAAAAACACAAAGAACGACAACATACAAATCTATAATCTATGTTGTTTCATTGGTAATGAAAAGTAATATCTGGATACATGTTTGGGTGTTAAATTTTTAATAACTGATTGTTAAGTCAAAACATGTATATAACTGAGGTGATGGTGATTAAATAATGTTCATTTATTTCAACATATTGATTCAAATTCGATATTATTGGACATGAACTTGAAATTTCAAAAATTTCTCAAAGAAATGCATATGACTCCATGAAAGAAATGCATAAAGTACATAAAAAGTGCCATACAAAATATAATTACCTGTTAATATTTTTGGGGCTTTAGTCTTTATGGACATAAATGGTAGTTGGCTGGGAATGGAGTTCTATTTTCCGGCAGGAATGTTTATTGTCTGACACTATGCTTAACTTGTCCTACTATAGGCTCTCGTGTATAACACTTTTGGATTTCCTCTCTGGCACATGTATAACACTTGCAGAATGTTTAGGCATTACTTGAAATTTTATGTTTCCATAAAAATGATCGGAATAGTAGGTTGGTAGTCAGGTAGTGCTGTGATAGACTGTAATTCTGCTAGCAGGTATACATGATCAAGGGACAATCCCAGCTTATGAGTAACTTCCGGTTTAGTGTGTCAAGTTAAACTTTTCCAGGAGTGTCTTCAGTGGTTGGTACGATGAGCTGAGCGCATCAATGTTGAAGTCTCCTAATAAAATGTGTTTTTTTTATATTTTGAATGGAAGTCAGCAGAATTTCACGATCAGCAAAGAAGTCTGTTGAGTTCATTGATAGGGATTTGTATAAAGTAATATAAATGTAAGTGACACAAAAGTTTCGAGTTTGTAGTTCCAGCTGTACTTGAGTTATCACGAAGACAAGCAATTTTTAGAGATTTGTTACATGTTTTGTTACCATGGCAACCACATTTCTTACGCCCCGTGTGGTTCCGGGGGCCCCGTTTGGTTACGGGGCAAAAAATAGAGCCACTGCAGATCCCATTGAAGGGAAAGGCAGAGGGGTAGAACACCCCAAATTCATGTTCATTTTATCATTTTTTGTTCATGCTCATTAAAGGTCTTCATCATGACCCCTGCATGTTTCAGGTGCCATCTCGTTCATATCACTAGAGCAGTGGCAGAAAAACTATAACGTCGCTGCAGCGTAAATGGAGTGTCTACAATAGAATTTGCAGCAACTCTGCAGTTCAGGGTGAGAAGGTTTTAGGCCCGTTCTCGATATTTTATCTTGATGTAAATGGAAGATGAGCCTGGCATGTAGGCACCATATAACCTTTCATGTGTTTGTGCGCCTTAAAACCCCAATTTAGTCAATTCACATTTCTTATCCGAATCTACCCAAAAGGGGAGGTGCTCAACTAGATCATGACACAAACGTTACTGCCAAGTTTCGAGTTTGTAGTGCCAGCTGTTCTTGAGCAAAGACCAGCAATTTTTGTGATTTTTTACAAGTTTTGTTACCATGGCAACCATATTTCTTATGCGAATCTACCCAAAAGCGGAGGTGCACAACTACACCATGACACAAACATTCTTGCCAAGTTTTGCGTTCGTAGTGCCAGCTGTTCTTGAGTTATCGCGAAACAAACAATTTTTTACAAGTTTTGTTACCATCATGACCATGGCAACTACTTTTCTTATGCGAATCTATCCAAAATTGGGAAGTGCACAACTACACCATGACACAAACATTCCTGCCAAGTTTCCAGTTTGTAGCTCCAGCTGTTCTTGAGTTATCGCGAAGACGAGCAATTTTTAGGATGCCGAGTTGTCCGTCGTCCGTCCGTCGTCGGCGTTAACTTTTGGCTCGTTAAGACGATAGAGCCTTCATTTTTCATCCGATCTTTACCAAACTTTAACAGGTTGTTAATATCAATGAAAGCTCGGATGAGTTCGAAAACCAGCCAGATCTGACCAGTAACAGCAGAGTTATGGTCCTTGATTTAGTTAAAAATGCTATATTGTTATATTTTGTCTCGTTAAGACGATAGGGCCTTCGTTTTTCATCCTATCTTTACCAAACTTTACCACATTGTTAATATCAATGAAAGCTCGGACAAGTTCGAAAACCAGCCATATCGGACTAGTAACAGCGGAGTTATGGCCCTTTATTTAGTTAAAAATGCTATATTTTGCATTGTTAAGACGATAGAGGCTTCATTGTTCATCCGATCTTTACCAATCTTTATCAGATTGTTAATGTTGTTGAAAGCTCGAACAATTTCGAAAACCAGCCATATCGGACCAGTAACAGCGGAATTATGGCCCTTGGTTTAGTTAAAATATATTTTTCCTCGTTAAGACGATAGGGGCTTCATTGTTAATCCGATCTTTACCCAACTTTATCAGATTGTTAATATCAATGAAAGCTCGGATAAGTTCGAAAACCATTCATATCGGACTAGTAACAGCGGAGTTATGGCCCTTGATTTAGTTCAAAATGCTATGTTTTGCCTCGTTAATACGATAGGGCCTTCATTTTTCATCCGATCTTTGCCAAACTTTAGCAGATTTTATGACTTTCTTTTTTTATATTATTATTATTTTTATTTATTTTTTTATTTATTTCATTTTTTCATTTTTTTTGATATTTTTTTTTTTTGATATTTTTATTTTTTATTTTTATTTTTTATTTGTTTTATTTTTATTAGCTCTACTGGCCGAAGGCCAGCAGAGCTTATGGGATGCTGAGTTGTCCGTCGTCCGTCCGTCCGTCCGTCGTCCGTCGTCTGTTGTTAACTTTTGTCTCGTTAAGACGATAGGGCCTTCATTTTTCATCCAATCTTTACCAAACTTTAACAGGTTGTTAATATCAATGAAAGCTCGGATGAGTTTGAAAACCAGCCAGATCGGCCAAGTAACAGCGGAGTTATGGCCCTTGATTTAGTTAAAAATGCTATATTGCTATATTTTGCCTCGTTAAGACGATAGGGCCTTCATTTTTCAAACTATCTTTGCCAAACTTTACCACATTGTTAATATCAATGAAAGCTCGAACAAGTTTGAAAACCAGCCATATCGGACTAGTAACAGCCGAGTTATGGCCCTTTATTTAGTTAAAAATGCTATATTTTGTCTCGTTAAGACGCTAGGGGCTTTATTTTTCATCCAATCTTTACCGAACTTTATCAGATTGTTAATATCAATGAAAGCTCGGACAAGTTCGAAAACCAGCCATATCGGAATAGTAACAGCGGAGTTATGGCCCTTGATTTAGTTAAAAATGCTATATTTTGCCTCGTTAAGACGATAGGGGCTTCATTGTTCATCCGATCTTTATCAAACTTTATCAGATTGTTAATGTCATTGAAAGCTCGAACAAGTTCGAAAACCAACCATATCGGACCAGTAACAGCGGAGTTGTGGCCCTTGATTTAGTTAAAAATACTATATTTTGCCTCGTTAAGACGATAGGGGCTTCATTGTTCATCTGATCTTTACCAAACTTTATCAGATTGAAAAATATCAATGAAAGCTCGAGCAAGTTCGAAAACTAGCCATATCGGACCAGGAACAGCGGAGTTATGGCCCTTGATTTAGTTAAAAATGCTATAGTTTGCCTCATTAAGACGATAGGGGCTTCATTGTTCATCCGAACTTTACCAAACTTTATTAGATTGTTAATATCAATGAAAGCTCGGACAAGTTCGAAAACCAAACATATCGGACCAGTAACAGCTTAGTTATGGCCCTTGATTTAGTTCAAAACGCTATATTTTGCCTCGTTAAGACGAGAGGGCCTTTATTTTTCATCCGATCGTTTATACCAAACTTTTATTTTTTTAATTATTTTTTTAAATTAATATTAATTTTTTTTATTATTTTTTTTTATAAATTTTTTAATTTTAATTTTTTTTTTTTTTTTTAATTTTTATTTTTTTTTCTTTTAATTTTTTTAAATTAATATTTTATTTTTTTAGCTCTATGTTGGACCAGTCGGACCAGTAACAGAGGAGTTATGGCTCTTGATTTAGTTAAAAATGCTATATTTTGCCTCGTTAATACGGTAGGGCCTTCATTTTGATCTGATCTTTACCGAACTTTAACAGATTCTTTTGTTATGGCCCTGATTTAGTTCAAAAGCTGTTTTTTGCCCGAAACTTCCAAAAAAACGTAAATGGCAGTCACTCACTCGCTTCATTGATGTTATAAGAGCCATGTTAGCCAGTAGAGCGTCCACAGGCCCTCTTGGGCATCTTGTTTTTTTTAGCTCTATGTTGGACCAGTCGGACCAGTAACAGAGGAGTTACAGCTCTTGATTTAGTTAAAAATGCTATATTTTGCCTTGTTTATACGGTAGGGCCTTCATTTTTCATCTGATCTTTACCAAACTTTACCAGATTCTTTAGTTATGGCCCTTGATTTAGTTAAAAAGCTGTTTTTTGCCCGAAACTTTTAAAAAAACGTAAATGGCAGTCAATCGCTTCATTGATGTTATAAGAGCCGTGTTAGCCAGTAGAGCGTCCACAGGCCCTCTTGTTAGTGATTTGTTTTACATGTTTTGTTACCATGGCAACCACATTTTTAGATGAATCTGCCCAAAAGGGGAGATGCACAACTAGACCATGACGCAAACATTCCTGTCAAGTTTCGAATTTGTAGTGCCAGCCGTTCTTGAGTTATCGCGAAGACAAGATCCCGGGACGGACCGACCAACATTTACAAAGCATATTGCGCCCTCTTCTCCGAAGGGGTTCATAATTAATCCACTCTGGCTAGTTTTTGAACTTGTCCGAACTCTCATTGATATAAAGACACTGGCAAAGTTTCGTAAAGATCCGACTAATAATGAAGGCCCTCGAGTGTTCATAAGGCAAAGTTAACGGATGGACGGACGACGGGCAACTCACCCCCATAAGCTCTGCGGCCTTTGGCCAGCTAAAAATGAAAAAAATGCACTTCTCAACTTTGACTTGTTATCTTGCTGCAAGAATCATTATTATGATATAGGCACTGCTTTGTCTGTCCTTCTGTCCATCCCATTCTTGACAGGAGCGTGATTAAAACTACTGACCGAACTGCACTGAAACTTCAATGACAGAGGGTGCAGAGTGCAAGAACCGTAACTCTGTTTCAGATTAGAGTTATTGTCCTTGCAATTTTACACTTAGAATTCTTGTATGGAGCATAACTTCAAAACTACTTAAAGAGCTGCAATGATAGACGGCAATGAGACGAAGCGAAGAATCAATAACTTCATTCAAATTAAGAGTTAATGCCCTTTGGAATTTATTTATAATTCGTGTCCAGTACATGTCGAGCCCTATTATAAAGGTCCAGATTTTTTATTTGACCAATGCCAATCCCAAGAGATTTTAATATCATAAACAGTGGGGGATGCATGTCGCAACGGAGACCGGACGTGACCTGTATTTCGTCGGAAGTGGGTCAGAGCGACCCGAAATTTTGCACGTTAGTTTCTTGCAAGGAACATTCTGGTGGTTTGGTGAGAATCCTCAAGAAGCAAGATACGACAAAGTGAACCCTATATGTCAGCCATGTTAAGGAGACACAAAAACACTCGGTATTATGTATATTCTCATATATTTTTTTTTGTACCAATTCAAGTGTCATTACCAGGCTTTCCAGTGCCCTCAAGCCCTACCTCTACAAAGATTCCTATGGTTCTTCAACATGCTCAAAGGCTCGACACCCATACAAGGACTGTCCGGTTTACATCCCTATCTGACGGACAACATGCTCAGAGGCTCGACACCCATACAAGGACTGTCCGGTTTACATCCCTATCTGACAGACAACATGCTCAGAGGCTCGACACCCATACAAAGGACTGCCCGGTTTACATCCCCATCTGACGGATGAAGTTAAGCCCAAGACTGTGGTGCTGGTGAGACTTGAACCCAGGTCCATCACACTTACCAATGGATATTATTATGTGGAATTTAATAATAGTTAATAACAAAGCAGATAGTTGCATATAAAATTCATTTATTTTTTCGAAAATAAGGCTCAGAAGACAAGACAGAACGAAAGTAAGATAAAACAGACAGATATTATTTTAAAACGTTTTTAAATTAAAATACATCAAAACAAATAAAAAAACAAAAAACTTTAAATTAACTTCATTGTTTACAATTTTGTCTACAAACCTAAAATAACCAGTTTGGTTACTAATGTGAAAAATGGATATTTTAAATAAGTGGTTTGCATGACAGGACTGGCCACCTAGGTCTCATTTCTAGACTATGATGAATATAATTCTGCACTTTTATCAGTTTATAATAGTTTAATACATGTTCACACGGTGTCAGTTCTTGGGTTACCATGTATACTCACTCTTGTTTTTCTGAAGTCTCTATCTCTACACTTTCAAGAGTATCTTTTCTAAGTCATTCAAATATACACACAATTATCTTTGATAATTAAAAGATTTAGTAAATTCTAAAACATCTGGTGTTGTCCGTTTCATTTTCAATCATGTTCAATCACACCTTTAATAAAAGAATTGAGCATTATTGGATATACAGTGCTTCTCTCTTAGAGCCCTGCCAGTTACATATTTAACATCATTTTTTAAACTGTAATGCGACAAACTTGCAAAGCACATCTTCAACTGCTTGTCTGGAAATATCTTTGTTTCAACTTTCAACAATCGGTGAAAAACGTAAAAAAGGGCCGTAACTCATGTAATCCCAGGTCCATTTCGGCGCCTAATTGATATGCACATATTGACATTGTAGGTAAGCATCCTATCAAATTTCTATACAATCGGTCGAAAACTGGGGGAGGAGATAGACACACAAACTTTTTGGGACTGATGGACACTCGGACAGACGGGGGGTGGGTGGGGGCATACAAATTGAAAATGCAGATATCGTCTACACCATCATGAAAAGCAGACCCTTATGATGAGGGGTGGGGCGTGTGGAGGAGTGGTCTTGTAATACATGGATTTTTAGTTATTGTAAAACTATATAGGGACACCCAACATATATATTACATGAAATATATACAAACAGCAGAGAGCAAATAAATACAGCAGAGATCTATGTACACACAAATGTTCAAAAATTCATCACTCAAAACGTGAGACTAGAAACCTGTTTGTATAAAAACTAGATGGGTGTTCCGCAGAACAAGTGTGTCGCCCCGTCAACGCTTTGTCACTATAACAAGTTTTTTTGGACCCAGATAAATGACCTTGACAAATGGCCTAAGTTTTCGTGAAGACAATTTTATTACTATTTAACCCATACAATGACCTTCAGTGTGCCCTTGACCTTTATATTTTAGTATGGCCACGTTGATGTTGTCATAGTATATATGGAAATATTGATGAAAAAAAAGAATTGAGAAAATTATAGCCAATGTTAAGTTTTCGTGAAGAAAAAAAAGAGAATATTTTAACCCATATAAAGACCTTCAGTGTGACCTTGACCTTTATATTTTAGTATGGTCATGTCGATGTCGTCATGATGAGTATATATTGAAAGTTTGATGAAGAAATACCAAGAAATGAGAAAGTTATAGCCAATGTTAAGTTTTCGTGAAGAACATATACCCAATGTTAAGTTTTCGTGACGGAGCAACGACAAAGAGATCCTTATGTATTGCATTTTTCTTTGGAAAGGCGACACAAAAAGGAAAGAAAAACGTAAAATAACTAAAGAAATGTAGTCGTAAATCATTGTAAGTGGAACTTCAAACTGTATGTTCAGTTTATTAGTTCAAAAAAGACAGTAATACTATTACAGATGTTGTGAACAGTGTACTGCAAGCGATCTTGGAAGGTAGATGCTTTCGGCACTTAAGTTCAGTTGAAGGATACAAAGGAACCTAGAAACCTGCCCTACTCTAATGAACAAAAACATGGTTCTTTAACATGCTCAGAGGATAGACTCCAATACATGGTTTAGGTCCCGACAGACAAGGCCAAGCGTCCTGCCGAAAATGAAACGACAAACTCACAGGCAAGTCTTATTTTATATAAAACAAAATCACAACTATATGAAAATAATTGAGTTCTTATAATTTGAAATTTTTCATTATCCAATCAATAAATGGTGTATACATTTTAAAATTGAAGAGTATAATTATTTAACCTGCTCTGTAAGGCAATATTGGCCTCTTGATGCATGCAAGTCCATGCTGGAGAAGACAATTCAAGAGTATTACCTTACAACCAGTCTTCACACTCCAAAATCACCAGCAGTACCTTTAATACGAGATGCTGGGGCAAGATTAGATTCAAAACACTGTCAGAGCTAAAAAATCTTGGTCGAGAAAAAGTGCTGCAGTTATGTGTAATGTTTTGATGAAACATGCAAAGAATTCAAATGTTTATACAGAACAAAGGCCATATATTTGTGATATTTAAATATCACTGATCACATTAAAACCAGATGTATAATATTTCACTATATAAAGAATACAGTTTGTAAATACATGTTCAAGCTAGATGACCGTATCAAGTTAATGCAGAAAATCAAAAAGCATTCAGAGTAAAATTCTGAGAATGGTTACACCGGTAACTTATACCATTTAAAGTTAATGATAAATATATTTAATACAATAATTGCTTAATACAATAATCAACACCAGTGAGTAAATATGGGACTATGGACAATATATACATATATAGGATTGTAACATACAGGTATGTGGTTTGAAAAATAAACATTTTGTGGAGATATTGCAGTCAACAAAGGCACCAAAATGTACTTTTAAAGGGACATATGGCAATCTTAAAGTAAGTATTGAGGCTTTAAATTAAAACCATGATTTATTCAACTTAATTTTTAGTTTCGTTAAAACGGCATATAAATAATTTAATATCAAGCCAAACAAAAAATACATATTTTGTTTTTCGTTTTCTTTTTAATCGTAGGTTTTTACTAGAAGTATGATGCATGCGAATGACAAGTTGTGATGCATGGTATACGCCAAAATATTCCGAATTTTACCATTTTAGAAATGGCCATACTTGATAGCAAATATTCAAATGAGCTGAAATGAGGTTTTACGTCCCCTTAACAGATCATATTAGGTTTTATTGTGACAGCAACGTCAGAGGGAGATGAGATGAAGTTTCCCATCAGACATGCCTCTGCCAGGTAGCAAACCCACACGGGGCAGAGGTCTGTAGCTCTTAAACAATGCCTTATCGACTGAGCTACCTAGGATGCTCTTGCAATATTCAAATTGTGCAGAAACAGAGCAGGAAAATGTGTTTCTGAGTTAACTCGTCCTAAGTAATATCTGAATGGTCAAATTGTTAAGAATTTATCTGAATTTCTATTCGTCTTGCATCAATGATGGCGAGTTGACGAGTGTCATTTTCGTGCCCTGAGAAAATTAGCAAGCTGCAACAATTCTTTTTTTTAATAATCAAGATTGCCATGTCTCTCTTTAAGGCTACCCGTACAACATATGCAAGGAATATCAAAGATTCATACACATACATTTCTGTACATTATTCAAATTTTGCAGTTTCCTTTGCATATAGGATAAACATATTAAGATGGCCCATTTCAACAAGACAAGAAAACTGAGGTATAATTTGTAGTAATATAAAATGTGTGATGGTTTTATGAAGTTGGACGTTACAACCCGTTTAGTAAGGCAAACAACTATTTAAGTTTGTTTATCGTTCGGAACATCAGGCTTTTTGTGGGGGTCTAGAGATCCAACTTAAAATGGACTTATAATGGTATTTTCTATTCTGAAGAGCAATAAATGAGCCTTGAAAGTCCCCTTATTTCCAAGTTTAATTTTCTTCCCACAGAAAAACGTGTCAGGGTGAATTAACCCTTAACCTGCTACACCCTTAACCTGCTACAAATATATAATGGACTGTTCTTTCTTTAAATTAAGACCATTCCATTTATGTGACAAAGAGGTGTTTTGGGGGAAATGACTGATCAGCAGCTGGACATTGCAAACCCTGATCAGCCTGCGACTATTGTAAACCCTGATCAGCCTGCGAGTTACTTGCAGGCTGATCTGGGTTTACAATGGACGCAAAGGCTATTATAGTCGTGCTTGGCGGGTTAAGAGTTTAAATAGTATAAATTGTAAGACCATATTTTTTATCTTCTACGTGCACCTTAACGAGTAACGAGTGAGTAGCACCAAACAATGGAACACTGACCTATCTGGCCATAATGCCAATGTCGAGATAAGTTTTTCATGATTATTTAACAACACATAATTTTCTTTCAAACTGAAAGATTTGATGTTCCTGAGTGGAAGATTTATCAAACCTAAAACAAGGCACATATACATATATTTGATCTCGTGTCCTGAATTGAACAAGTGATTTTTTTTTTGCAAAAAGTTTTAACTAAATCACGACACATGGAGTCTGTTTCTTGAACTATACAATGCTGAATGTTCTGGAGTTGTACACAGACCTAGCTGCATGCAGATCAGTCCACAGATGGAGATGAGAAGAAATGAGATGGTTTCTTGGTGATGTTGGCAGTCCGGTCGCCAAATCTACTCCGACTGAAAAGGAAACAAGAATCAACCATCAGTTTATATTTTCAGTTTTAAGTGTTTACTGTTGAATCATATTTTTCATATGAGATGCAATTGCGTGGATATTCAGTAGTAACTATAATTCCAATGTTCAATGAAACATTTCCCATCAGTGTTTCTCGTAGTAATGTCCCTTTTTAATAACAACATCATTTAACATTGTATTGTGTATAAGTACTTGGGACTAAGGTTTTGGTTATTCGACAATTGTTCAAGAAGCACATTTTTGTTAACTTGCCCAACTCATGAAATTGGAAAATACCAAAGGTTAAGGTCAGGCTCAATTTAGTTGTCATACAAATGACATGCAGTCCATTAATTCTGCTTCTTTCAATAAAGAGCAGTGGTCCTCTGGAGTCCGGAACATACTTGCACATTGATTATAATACTATTCCATGATCTAGGCACGCTGATGTCGTAGATGATAAAAAATCATATTCATACATGGAATCATATAAAATGGTAGTATTGGGAATCGGTTGAAAATTCATGATCGATCATCAAAATTTTCAACCAGCCGATGATCGATCATTATTAAATCGATTAAACATGGCTTCCATATATGACACCAGTGTAAGCCTTTTTCAGACTATAATGAAGACATTTCAAGTGTTCTGGTCATTAAGCAATTTAATGAAACTGACCAGACATTTAAGTATACATTGACATTTGTGATACCCTTTTAGAGATATATTATTACATTTTGCAAAATTAAAACATTTCATTCTGTTGTACATGTTTGCAACAACCAAGTAAACTCGATCATAGAAAATTGTAAATAATTAATCAGAAAAAAGTTTTAACTGACCGATGCTCGATCAAATCGATTAATTGGAACAGCACTACAAAATGGGTCATACATGACAACTGTACAAAAGATGTAGACGGTATGTAGAAGAGATATGTGAAGGAAAGGAATGGGCTAAATCGGAGTTGGAATACAAAGGTAAATGTGAATACAACAGGAACCAAAAGCAATGGAGACAAGAATAAAATACAAGTACAGAAGAAACATCACAACACACAGCAAGAAGGTAACAAAGACCAGGTGGAAAAGATTACTCTTGACAGTGTTACATCCATACTACCATGATAAATTATCATCATCAAACCTTTTGTTTTCAATAACTTGTAATTATCAGGCCATCCCTGTTTAAATTTTTCAGGTTCCCATAAAGATGACACAGAATTCCCCAAATTTTACCCGACCAATAATAATAAAAAAAAAGAGTCTTCCTACATGAATATTAAACTATATACAAAATTTTCTATAGTTTTACAACAGATTTCAATTTAAAAATGTCCTGACCTTGAAGTTATATTTCTCCCAATTTTACCCTGACCTTGAAACAATTTAATATCCTCAGAATTTTTCCTGACCCATGGGAACCATGTACATATTCATTTAATCTCATCCCCTAAGAAAAATAACGGAAGTGATTAAACAGATGTTACCTCTCAAGGATACCTGGCTATACGGAGCTTTCGCTCATAGAACGTCGCAGTTCTTTCAGCGGTGGCATTAGTTTGCGTTTTTTGTCCTCTCTGACAATAGAAAGTCAACCAGCATGAGAGGCCACACCCGATACAAGGGGTGGCCATGATTACTGATGATTAGTATACACCCACAAACCGTATTATTGCACAAGCCGGTTGCTATTGTCTGGATTATATGGGGGTTATATATGCTATATGGATACATGGTTATTGCATGAGTGATGTGATCATTTAGATATATACGTGGTCTAGTACTCTAACACCCACATTTAGTAATTTCTTCTCAAGCTTATTAACTAGCATCAAGAACTGCGATTCACAATCACAATCACATTTCTACATCAAAACAGCATGCCAATCATGGAAACTCCTTTCACATTTTTTTTCTTCTTCAGATTGGAGTATTTCATAACTGTTTTTAAAGTAACACAAAGATTTTTCGATAAAGTGTATCCATTACAAAGAGTTTGTATTTTTAACTTTCACAAAGATACGCAAAACATTGGAAATATTCTAAAGTATTTAAAATTAAATAATTGTCTTTGCATCATCTCATGTTGATTCTTACGGGTTGCCGGAGGTGTACAGTATTGGTTCTACCCAGGAAATGGGTGGTCTGCCACCACAAAAAAAAATCGACCGTCATATATAACCTTACATGTTGAAAATGACGTAAAACACTATACAAAAAAAAAAAAAAAGCATTATCTCTAGTTATTTGCATAATCTCTTATTAAACGTCTGTGCATAATCTCTAATTAAATGTCTTTGCATAATCTCTAATTAAATCTATATCATGCTCAATTGAAATAACAGCAGGATGCAAGGAACGAATCAAAACAAATCAAAACACGGTACAGCATTCTTTTTATACTGATGATCTGACCTAATATGCATAACTGAGATAAAGTGAATCACAAATTTTGACCAAAGCTCACACTATTGAAGGTTAAAACATTTCCTACAGAAATGTAGAAAAGATACAGAAGACGTCTACATCACAAAAGACGGACAAAGATGCATGCCGAAAGATATGTAACCTCTACAGAGATATAGATGATTATTAGACAAGCAGAGTACAGTTTATACGAATGACAAATTACATCCTCAGCTAGCATAGTTCCGATCTGGCAATCAAGCTTTTATCCACCAGAGATTTGAGCCAATTAAAACTACAATAGGTATTTACACCTGTAAGGAAAGCACATATACAATGCAGCACATGGCCAATGTTTGTGGGAACTTGACCCATGAACAAGAGAGGGCGGAGCAAGAATGAGTTCTTATCCAGAATTGGTCTGACTGGAGTTTTAATGTAGGTACAAACATTGTATGTCAACTTTCCAATTGAACATGTTGAAAATTTGTGTTCCGCAACGAAACACTCATTTTCTTTGTCCAAGTCGCATGGGCCGAACCCTGAAGCAGTACAAGTTGTTTGTACCTACATCATGTGACCTGTTTTGATAAGACATCTATTCCTGAGTCGATCGACTGTCGGAGCTATCAAATGTGAGTAAACACTGCCAGTTACGAGTATAACAACAGAAAAGGCAAAGACAGACACATACTACTTGTGTACGTACACAGGATACATTAAATACACGAGCTGATACCAAGATGCAAGGAGAATCAAGATGGTAGAATAAAAGAAAGCATCATGCTAGCAAGGATAAATACTGAGTTGGATACTGGAAACATTTATACAAGTCTTGCAAAAAGTAATAAGCATGACATAATTATCAATTTGTTCATACACACTGCATTTTAACATACCTTTCCAGTAAAAGATAAATAAATAACCAAAACGTTTTATAGGCAGTTGATATTTAATTTTACATATTCTTACAAGATCAACTGAATGGTTTATTCTAAATTGCTCCATTGGCTAACGTCTTAAATTTGTGACCGTTTTATAACGCCCGTCTGGAAAGTATGTGACGTCACATAACGTTGCAACAGACATGGTCATTGGACGAAGTCAACAAAATGCTGGCAGCCGTGAATTTGATTTTTCATAGAAAAACAAGTGTGTATGGATTTTATTTTATATTTGTAGCATTTGAATGGAAAATCATTAGAAGTGAGATAACCGTGCTAAGATTTTCAATCTGAGACGGTATGTGGTTTGTTTTACGGTCTGAAATTACGTTATCTTTAATACATTATGAAACAACTCTGACAAAAGAAACGGAAGGATTGCCAGGAATTCCTCTGAAGTTTCGGTACATTTTATTCATTACACTAAGAATAATTCCCACTTTATTTAGCACTCAGTAGAACTTCCTTAAATTTGTTAAGTGTAATTTCTTATGCATGTGTACTTTACCTTGGTGTGTATGCATTAGTGGTGCGTGTGGTCCATGTGCGACTTTTATCATACGAGCCTGGCGTGTGGACTGGTCCTAGACGACTCTCCAACACTGTAATACATGGGAAAGTCCGTCATACATCAAGGAGTCACGAAAAATAAACTTTCAGCTTTTACCTGAACATATGCTACTGTGAAAACTTTAATTTTGGCAAAAACTAACTAGAAGTTTGTTTAAAACAATAACTTTTACGCAATAATTTACCAAAGACAAACATGTACACATATATATATAATAGGGAATTACTAAAACCAAAGATTGTAGCAGTTTTTCCGAATGCCATCGTTTTATATACTCCTCAAATTTATTTCTAGCCTATTGTATTTTTTGTAAATCAGACATACACAAATGTCTGTTCTTCAATTTTGTATCAGATGATGAGTTCCTCCCAATACAGCTTTTGTATAAAGCCTATTCAATATAACAATGCTACTCAAAGAAAAAACTTTACTCCGGCATCAATTTACATATGAGCTAAACGGTCATGTAGCATTTTTATATATAAAATCCGGAATATTGTTTTTTCACTTCACATTTATTATGCATAATCTGTTAACAGTACTCATTACACGGCTAAACCCCGAGTAATAAATCAAGTAACTCTTGTATACTTACACGCCCGAGCAGGTTCTGGTGTCTGGGGAGTGTTCATGTCGTTGTACATGTTCTCAGCCTCATCACTTATAAAGTTTATCCAGTAATCCTCGGGAATCTCAAACAGACGATCCATCACCTGTTAACACGGTGGTACAGTTAAAATATGGATTATTTAACTGCTGGGATCGATTATAAGGAAATCTTTCACAAGCTGGTAGATGTACGGTTCTACGGTTTTCACAAAAGAGCGTTAGCGAGTGAAAATAAATAAATACACCTACCATCGAGTGAAGGATTTCCTAATAATCGAACCAAGCAGTTAAAAATTATATTACATTTTAAATCAGTTTCTGTATGAGTTTAAGTTGGTCAAGTTATTCAATGGGTGACCTACTTTTTGTATGATGTCTGACAGTGATTAAGAAACAGATGTTAATGCAATATTCAAATTCAAACCCTAAACTTAACCAATACTGCCAACGTCTGTGATTGCGCTGACGATATCGCTCAAAATATTATGATGTGTCTTGCTAAACAAAACAAAATCATAAAAAAAATGTACACTTAAAACATCTCATATCACCATGCACTTACCATGGCCTGATATTTGGTCTCATTCATCAGTTGCGTGGGCTCGGGCTCTGGACAGGAGTGGCCTACAAGTGTGGGACCAAACACTCGAGCAAGATTGTTAGCCGGCATCTTACATTCAGGGGTCTGGGATACCCTGTATTAAATAAATAAATAAATGAGAAATTAATATTGTTAGTTTATTCACTAGACCTTCGCAAAATTTACTAGCCCGATAAAATATTCAACAGAAAAGACTTTAAATATTTTAATTCAAGTTTCAGGTTTTTTTCTTGAGGTTTAAATGCATGTTGAAAGTATCTCCATATTTCTTATGTATGCAAGGTTATCCAGGACAGGGCTTCTAAAATCGCCGGTTTATCAGTTCCCAGACCGAAATCTGTTTCTCCAGACCGTTTTTCTTTTCAAAATCTCTGTTTAAATCGGTCCAGATATTTTATCTATCGGTCGTTAAAAAATCTACAATTGCCCTTTACCCTCCTTCTAATATCTTAAACTATGCCTTGCGGCAATATTCTTTGATCCATGACAGGATTGTTTGTCACTCCCTGTGCGAAAGTAGGTCAATTTGAACTAAACCATTACCGATAGTAGGGAGTTTTCCGGAAGAGTCTATAGCTAGGTAGCATGCCTTTGATGTGTGATTAGAGAAAGTATATCACGCGTTCTGTCGGTTCACTAAAGCGAGTGTTACCGTCTGTAATTTCTTTGATATACCGTTAGTCGTAAGGTGTTAGCCTGTTTGCTTGTGTCGGTTTGTTTTTTGAAGTGGCCAAAGCTGGGACTGAAATTTGTTTGCGTCATTAACAAAAATTAAAATACCGAGCGGTGTTACTTGTTTGTTTGATTTTTTTTTTACAATAACTTTAAGTATAATATTAATGACATTAATAATGAACTCGACTGCCTCTAAATTACATTGGTTACCACGGTGATTCTTCACGCGACTTCCGGTTTATTAGACACTTCCGGTTCAATTCCTCAAATGATCAACAATTTTAATATTGAGTGAAAATTATTCATTCAGTAAAGCGAAGACATGATGTGTCATTAAAATGTACAAACTGTGATAAAGTAAGTTATAAATAATACAAATATAATACAAACATAAATTTTAAATAGTTCCATATATAAATGACTAAACGGAAAAAATGCATGGTGCAGCTGACATGGTGGGTGGGGTACGGCGATTTTAGTGATTTTTTCAAAATAAGTGTGATTCTTACGGCAGTAAAAAACCTGGACCGATTTGCATTTTAAAATTGTTGAAGCCCTGATCCAGGACCATAAACACATCTCGATCAAGACTTTGCTTAATTTTTTTAAGAAAACTCTATTTTGACTACTAAGGCAATTGTTAATAATGCCCTATAGGCATTTACTGAAACAAAAGGAAATATCAAGTTTTTAAAAAGGTTAGGTTAGAAAAGTGCTGTTACTACACAATCTATAGATTTATAATTTATTTCTTATTTTAACAATTTTTGTTACTAGCCCACCGGAATACCCAGACACAAACATCTGGTAGTCCGGCAGCATTTTTATTAGCCTCGGGCTACCGGACTAGTGCTAATTTCGAGCCCTGAATTCTCTGTATCAACAGGAGAATTCAAAGTTGGTTGTTTAACTGTAAAACAGACCAATTATGCTTTAATACAGAACTGACAATGACACCAACCTCAGCAGGTGAAGCATAAGGAAAGCCAGTGTATCCCTGTTGGCGTGGGGAAGTTGACTCAACGCCTGGTACATGTCCGACTCTGCCATAGCTTTGTCACGATTCTCTGCAAATAAGGCAAGAAAATACTAGAATAAAGGTTTAGATGAAAGACGCTTATACCTAAATATTTCTATAATATTAATAATTAAATCTTGTCCTCGCTAATCCTCCTAAATTTCTTAAATTTTGGTGATATTTGCCAGGAAGTATGGATGCGCGTATTGTCACTGTGTTCCGGTCCACTGATTTTAGGCGGAGTTATGGCCCTTTAATGAAAAGTCGAGCTAATAATTAAAAGAAACCATAATATGCATACACTTAACCTACTCAGTCAAGCAGCAACAATCTTTACCCTTTAAACAACAAGGACATAAAAAACAAGAAACAGTAGTGTCGCACATCATCAAAATGTTTTGAAATCGCATTGAAATTGAAATAAAATGAATATTGATCTTTGTGAACGACATCCACACCAACTCAATAAACTGAAGCATCTGTAACTCTAACAGTCTGCTTTTACTTGTTTAAAACAAAGTTAGATGTACCTGCAGCGTTTACAAAGTTCTTCCACAATGCGAATGTGACAATAGGCTCCTTCAGTCCACGGAGGAAGTCCTTGAGACAGCCACAGATCACGTGGATATCATCAATATTGGACTGCAAATATACAATCATCGTCATAACAGGATTGAGACCGGAAACCAACGGATAGGTATTTGGGTATGGTTTGATACGACAGATTTGGTTGAGACTCGAAACCAGATGAATTGAATATAGTCGCACCAACAACTAAGGTCAAATGGCGACTTTCCAGCTTCCACTGGTGGAGGAAGACCCCAGGTGTCCCTCCGGACAATTTTCGTGCACGGGCGGGCACCTGGGTAGAACCACCGACATTCCGCAAGCCAGCTGGATAGCTTCCTCACATAAAGATTCCTAGGCCCCTGAGGGTGAAACCAGATGAGGCAATATTTGGTTTGTACTACACAACACATACGGAGACCGGAAACCGACATATATATATATATATATGGGTTTTGTTCCACGATAGATTTTACTGAGATTGAAAATAGTAGATGTGTTGGTGAATGGTCAAGGAAATATATCTTTGAGCAAATACATTTTGATGCTAATTAGGTAAATTAGAGCTGATTGTTTATATATAAATAATCGAGAAATGTATTTATTATTCAGAGCAGAAACACCTCCAAAGCAATGCAATTCTATAAAAAGAACTTCGAGACAATCAAGGAAGGAGATACTTACAAGATTTGGCATTCCTTTGCCTTTGAAAAATTTCTCCTTCAGTTCTTTCACCGTCCTATCAGATCTGTAAATAAAACCCTTATCTGTTATGGATGAACTAACGTTATTTCTTGTTGATCTACAATATTGAATATAGCCAAATTGTTGTTCATCATTTTTGCAAAGGAATGATAAAATTAAACAAAGCGGTCACTGAAGTGCAGTTTTTATACACAAAGGTTATGTGAGTTATATGGTTCTTGTGCTCTGCACTTCCTCTCATCGCCCCCGTATCATTGTGTGAAATTTCATTACGTACACGTTTGAAGTTATGCTCCAGCCAGAAATTATGGGTATAAAATTACAAATGGCAATCAATCTAATTTGAATGAAGACAGAGTTATTGTTCTTGTTCTCTGCAAACAAAGCAGTGAATACATTTTGGGGAGCCTAACAATATTTTGTCTGCTACAAAATTCAAAAATACAGCCAGTGCTTTAAGCCAATCACAGGACAGAAGAGATAAGGGATTTCATTGCTATCTGGTTGGATTTTCATACAGGTGAAGCCACTCTTTTAGTGTTACTATGCAGACCAGAGAACAAATCAATAACAGTATATGGACTGACAAGTAACAACTAGATAATTACCCTGGAACCCTGTAAATTCCAACTTCACTGAGACCTCTGGCTTCCACTTCATTTACACAGTGGATCTGTAAAACATAAACACGTGTACATCATGCTATATACAGTAACTATTTTTATTATCCATCTATATTTCTTGTTTAATGAAAACCGAGCACGGGAACCACGTGATTGTACATAAGATACCATTATTGTTTACTTCAAACTGGAAATGTCTCGAAAATGGATATATTTTCCATATCTGATGGTTAACCGGTCCCGAAACTGATATTCGTATTTCATATTGGATGTTAAGGGTAAGATAATTCTAACGAGTTTCACACACAGTGTCTCGGATATGACTTGTTGGGATGTTTATCTAGTTTTCATCTAGATAAGAAATATAAACAGCATCTCGTCCAATACAGGTTTTCACCACAACATCAACTTGTACAATAACAAGAGGTCAATGACCTTGAAGCTCTACTGATTGATTTTGTTTTCAGGAAGAAGTCGCTACAAACTTGTTTTTTGAAAATCTATTTTTAGCAGTGGCGGCCATCTTGAATTTCCGGCCGACCTGAAATTTTGCTAGGATCAATTAGACATCAAGAGCAACATTCCTGTGAAGTTTCATGAACATCCGTCAAGTAGTTTCAGAGGAGTAGTCGCTACAAGTTTTCATTATATAACTCTATGTAAACAAAGATGGCCGCTGACAGCCATGTTTAACATTGAATCAAAATAATGTTCGACTCGGATAACCATCATGTCATGCTGATAATTTTAGAAAAAGTCCCATATCAATATCACTTATAGTTTTCAAGAAGTAGTCGCTACAAACTTATTATTTTTAAATCTATTTTTAGCTTTGGCGGCCATCTTGAATTTCTGGCCGATCTGAAATTTTGCTAGGATCAATAAGACATCAAGAGCAACATTCCTGTGAAGTTTCATGAAAATCCGTCAAGTAGTTTCAGACGAGTAGTCGCTACAAGTTTTCAATATATAACTCTATGTAAACAAAGATGGCCACTGGCAGCCATGTTTAACGTCGAATCAAAATAATGTTCGACTCGGATAACCATCATGTCATGCTGATCATTTTAGAAAAAGTCCCATATCAATATCTCTTATAGTTTTCAAGAAGTAGTCGCTACAAACTTATTTTTTAAAAATCTATTTTTAGCCGTGGCGGCCATCTTGAATTTCCGGCCGACCTGAAATTTTGCTAGGATCAATTAGACATCAAGAGCAACATTCCTGTGAAGTTTCATGAAAATCCGTCAAGTAGTTTCAGAGGAGTAGTCGCTACAAGTTTTCATTATATAACTCTATGTAAACAAAGATGGCCACTGGCAGCCATGTTTAACGTCGAATCAAAACGATTTTCGACAAGGACCAACATCATGTCATGCTGATCATTTTAGAAAAAGTCCCATAGCAATATCCCTTAGAGTTTTCAAGAAGTAGTCGCTACAAACTTGTTTTTTAAAAACCTATTTTTAGATTTGGCGGCCATCTTGGATTTCACATCTACATGAATTTTTGCTAGGATCAACTAGACTTCATGGGCAACATTTCTGTAAAGTTTCATGAAAATCCATTCAGTAGTTTCAGAGGAGTAGTCGCTACAAAAAAAAAGTTAACGGACGGACGGACAGACAGACAGACGGACGGACGGACAGACGGACGGACGACGGACACCGCACCACGGCATAAGCTCTGCTGATCTCTGATCAGTAGAGCTAAAAATCCATATTGTACAGTTAAAGGGGCAACTGGACTATATAAACCACTAGATGGCGCTGGGGCAATTTTCTGTATAATTTTATGCATGTTTCACATCAGGGACCTTTTTTTGAAAAATGTGCAATTGATACAAACAATTTAGAGTTGAAATTAGGCAGGCATGTAAACAAAATGTAGTAAAATTAATTCTGATTTTAAAAAATAAATTATCATCACCACAAACATGCCTTTGAGAAAAAAATCCAACTGTCAGATTCAAAATTTGAATTTGCCGGAGGGAGTGGCTTATTGGCGTATTGGGGGTTATGAACTCTCTGTTGTAAACAGAACCATGTGCTAGTGTTTACATTCCTTGCTGAACAGGCTTGTAGCAGGCAATACACCAGAGAATTAGCAGTCAGTTTCCATTATCTTGGTAATTATTTGTTGACACTATCTTAATTGCGTGCTGACATAAACATTCCACAACAACATAAGGTCACTTCTATTTCCAAAGCAACATAAAGTCACTTGTTGTACTTGATATCAGTGTATGTGTTTATGTATCATTGTATGGGTGTGTGTGTGTGTGTGTGAAAATTAGCTTGGTTTCTCAACTTGGAATAAAATATGGAAAATACAAATGAAAAAACAAACAATTTTCTCTGCAAAAGAAATGAAAGGAATTGGATATAAAAACAATGTGTAAGTGATCATTTTGGTTTGTTTTGATTTTATAATTTTAGTCGTCTGCTTGTGTTCTATTTTTACACTCCTCTTCCCACTGACAGCTTGTAATCTGCAGGATTAAATTACATAGGCACACCTCCAAATAATCGCTAGTATACTAGCGAATGTTTGGGGTTTAACTGAATAATAACCTTATACACATCTAGCATTGTTGTTTTTAACTTTGTTAAGAAGAGTACCGCACCCCTTGAAAGTTCTAATGACTATTGACTGTCAACCAGTTTGACTGTCTATTTTTATCAGTATAATTATTAAAACCATGCTACGACAAACCCTACTGCATGAAATGTGCAATGTCTTTGTATCAAATACACTGAAGTTTGGCACACTGTGAGGTTTCCTGTCAGACAAACAATACTTACCACAATACCCGGAATCATGGGAGACTCATTCCTGCAGTAATCTGCCAGAACGCCCTGTGTAAACAGAAATGGTTGGTATATGTATTGGTAATGCATAATATGGGATCTCGATACTTGCATCATCAATACTGACATGTTGGTATCTGTGAAGTTTTAATCAACAATCGTGACAAAATATCTATAATGATATGTAGGCACAGTTAGGCAAACAAAACTCTGAGAACTTATTCAAACAAGATATTGTGTTATACTTTAGTAATTAACATCATATAAACGACCAACTTGAAAACAATATATAAATGTACTAAATCCTTCTGTAAAAAGGATAGAATACTATATATTAATCCATGCAGTCCGGAGTTCATTTGTTTGTGAGTGTACTGATGGTCCATAAATGCATTCTACACACAAAGTGTATATTGACACTGTATTAGAGTGTCACAAGTTCATTTCAAAAGGGTTCAAAACTAAAATATTTGTATTTGCAGACCTCATTTATAGGAATTTAAATTAATGTTTCATCAATGTGTGCAAATTAATTTTTTCTTTGGTCGATTCCAGTGTTATTCTCTAGGAAAGTTAAGTGCCTTTATAAAACATGAAATTTGTTACTAAATTTGAGGCTAAATCCAGAGTCAAAAAATTTCATTAAAAACTCAAACCAAAATTGCAATGAAAACATTTATAACTTACAATAGTTTAGTATTCAAAAATTAACTTACACCGTGTAGTTTTCCGGTGCCACCAGGGGTGGGTGGGGCATGAATACATGGGAGAGGCAGGTTGTCCTTACACTCGGGATGACATATTGACCTGCACTCTGTAATGGTAATACATCGGAATGAACAGAACCTCACATTTACATATAAACTGTTATACTGACAAGGCCATTTATCTGTGGGAATGGAAACAAATATTTCCTTTGATCTGAATGGCACAATGATCTACACCACTGGAAATTAATGTTTACTTTACTATGACATAAAATTGATTACGTCAGGCTACTTTTGTAAATAAAGCATGTTTCGATGCACACCATACTTGGGGCAGAGTATTAAGACAACCTTTGTTGGCAATTAGACTGGCACCACACAAATGATGTAGATCACACTTGTGAATAATAAACGGTGATTCGTGGTAAATTAAACATTAATTTCCCGTGGTGTAGACCTGCAGGCTTTAATTAAGATATTTTCAAACTAAAACTCGTGTGTTAACACCATGTTCTGTGCAACGCCTGGCTAAGTTATATGGCATGGTAGCTACATCTGAGCTTCAAAAACCGCTGAAGGGTCATAACTCCGCCGAAATTCATTCAACCAGAACATGCCGACAATATGCACAATTAGGCTTGATACTGATCAACCGTGTGAAGTTTCTATGAAATCCCTTATCAATTGTATTTAACAAATTACTTTTAAACCTTTTTCTTGAAACAGGATATCACCAATTCCTCACATAGCTTTGACTTTACGTTTAGTTTTTAGAGTGATCAACATGTGCAAAATGGAATGATATACATGTAATGGAACAAACAAATACCTTTGCACTTCATAGCCAGTCTACTAAACCCAATCCTTTTCCCACACTGAAAAACAAGCAATAACTGTCAAAGAAAGCAAAATCAAACAAGCGGATCATATATGTAGAAAACACATTTGCACAAATTTTCACTAAAAATATTTCCAGGTGGGTTACGCACGTTTTTGAGAGGTCGAACATAATACAAACAATTTCTCTATTACATAGTATGCCTATCTCTCAACACCAAATGAGGAAAATACACAGCTTTAACCTGTTTTTTAACCATTTCAATTTGTTGTTTTAACGTAACGTCGCTTTAAAATGACATCCTAAACTTCAATAACCAATCAGCATTGACTATTTTAGATAAATAAATATTTTGAGAACATCATTACCTCGTAAAAGAATTGAATTGAATTGGATTTTATAGTCCCACCAACAACTAAGGTCATATGGCGACTTTCCAGCTTCCACTGGTGGAGGAAGACCCCAGGTGCCCCTCCGAGCAATTTTCGTGCACGAGCGGGCACCTGGGTAGAACCACCGACGTTCCGCAAGCCAGCTGGATAGCTTCCTGACATAAAGATTCCTAGGCCCCTGAGGGATCGAACCTACAGCGGTGAGGGGCAAGTGATTGCAAGTCGGAGACTAACCACTCGGCCACGGACCTCGTAAAAGAAACACGAGAGAGAATTTGCATTAATATAACTCACGGGTACACATGTCCTTGGTCTGATCACTGTCTCAGATATGAAGAAATGGATTCGGTTGAGGCCCTTACTGGCAGAATAAGCTTTACGCATTGAGGGCGTTCTGAAATGGACAATCATTAACACATAAGGCATCAAATACTAAACAATTCAGAATATACTTATAAACAAGAGATGACAATAATTTAATTTTTAACAAAAAAGCCATCTACTTGCAAGAATATTAACGTGGAGCCAAATGTCAGGTTTAGCAACCAGATCATATATTTATTTATATACATTAGGAGTGCTTTTGATACAATTTAGAATTTAATTGCAAGGAAAAACATATTATATTACATATTTGTCTGTGATTTGTATAGGAAATACTGGGAATAGAAAATCTATATCTACTCGTTTGCTCTACTGGAAAATATTGGGAGATATTTCCCAGTACGGAACATTGCTCGGCCTTTTCCATCAGTGGCGGGAACGCCAAATGACGTTCCAATTGTTTTACGGACGATTACGGAAATTAACGAAGAGTTCCGGTTCCGCTTGTTTTATTTGTATGACGTAACGTCTTGGCGTTCTCGTGCAAACTGGTGTAATCATTAGAAATATTAATAAAATACCGTTTTAAATTATGTAATATATAGTTTAATAACCAGTGTTTTTGAGATACTGAACACATCTCCCTCAGTAGAGAAATGACCCCGATATCGGGGCCATTTCTCTGAGGGAGATATTTCCTGTATCTCAAAAATACTGGTTATTAAACTCTATGTTTTAGGTATTAAATGTAGAATGATTTCAAACTGAAGATACACCTAGAATACTGGTATGCAAATACCAGTAACGGTAAGATGAAAACATTGGTTCACTAACATTCTTAAAAGTTTCATTTATGTATACCGTGCCTTACCAAGAGTTGGGACAACATAAACATTAGTTTTGGATCTGACAGTGAACACATATCGAGGAATAAACATGGCTATTGTAACTATATAAGAACAAAAGAACAAGATAAATGTAATAGCGTTGCGTTGACCCCTTGACCTGCGATTTTGGTCAAGCTTTAATCTTTAACCTCCTTAGCACGACTATATAGCCTTTGCATCCAGTGTAAACCCAGATCAGCCTGTAAATTAATGTGTGGCTGTTGATCAGTCATTTTCCCTAAAACACTCGTCACATAAATGGAATGGTCATAATTCCAAGAAAGAACAGTCTTTTATATATATATGTAGCGGGTTAACGTTGTATCTCAGGTGATACAGGGTAGCAAAACCAAGTAGCATTATACACGTACGTGGGAGTTCCCCGGAGTGCGCTCTTGCTGGCGTTTCTGTTGCTGTTCTTGTTCATCGGGGTCCAGGGATCTACATCTGAGTCACTCTCTGTTACAAAGACAACAAAGGGACTGAAATGATGCTGTTTTGCGAGTGCAAGCATAAAATATTTTGATACGGTGCACTAAAAACAAATTAACCTTTTTTAAATGGTGCTTTAGACTGGAAAATTGTACATTCAGAGGAGCAGGGTTTTTCAAAAAGACACTCCAGGCTGGTAATCTGCCGGTACCCGGCTACTTGTGACTGCTCCCATTATTATTACAACAAGGCAATACCAAAATGACCGGACGACTTCGGCAATTTCTCCTGCTTCTTTCAAAAAAAAAAAAGGTGAAATCCCTGGAGGAGCTCAGTCAATAATGCTTTCTACCACTTCTTCTAACTAACTGAAAAACATGTAAGAATGTTGAGAAAACAATTTAAATTGTGTATCCACTTTATTAATAGACTGTGTAGACGTACCCATCATGTGTTTATCCAGGGCCGGCTCACTGAAACTCTTGTTGAGCGTTTTACGTCCCGAGGTTGGTATGGTCACTTCCGTCATTGCCTCGATAGGTCGACCATCTGCAGTCACGGTGATAGTTGTCGTGGTAACCACCTCATTCTCCTGAAATACATAGATTCATATTGTTAAATAGCTCAACACTGGATGGAAGACAGTTCACCAAGGACAGCTCCGCAGTGGAATGGTCTTATACGGGTTGCGAGGTTGCGTCTGATGTGTCGTTTTGCCAGTTCAGATCTAATGTAAAATGAACCTCAAGTTGGGGCACAGTGGATAGTATGTTTGATGCTAAATCCGGAGATCAAGGTTAAGTAGGACACTGGTACCCAGTGCTGGTATCATAGTTTCAATGGGAACCGGTATTTACCAGTTTAAAAAAAAAAGGTACCCTTATCGGTATTTGGAAAAATGTGTCTACCTTATTTTGAAACTGTTCTGGCTGCAAATAAGCTCCAAACTGCCGTCGTCATTTTGTTTAAATAATAACACCCAGACTCACACAACATGCGACTCACTGGCATTATTTTGCTGTGTAATACCTAGCAATTTAATCGAGAAACCACGTCTATTTACACACTTTATGGAACCAGTGACCAGTCTAATAGTGAGGCACGCATTTGGAAACGTATTTTCGTATTCACTTTTTCCAACAATTAAATGGAGTTAAAACACAAGAAACTCACAATAAAGATAATATATGTAACTGAACATGAAACAACAAAAAAAAACATGTAACTTTAAAGCTGAAAATGAAATGAATCAAGTACGAAAATAAGACCAAATTTGTCAAGCAAACTGATCGAAGATGGGTTTCAACCGCGCGATCAAAAATATGGACCATTTTGTTGGTACAGTTTCATTTTAACGGTATCCAACCTAGGGTAATAAAGTATTAGAAAAGTACACTATGACCTACTTCTATCTCTGACCTACTACTTACCGATTTCAAGCGTTTAGGCGGCGTCTCATTAAGGTCCTCCTCTGGGGGTGCTGATGGACGCTTCTGGAGCCGTTTGCTGCGTCGGCGACGTCCACATGGTGTGTCTAGGTCCTCCTCGGTCTTGTCCCAGTAGTCTATATCCTCGTCAGACAGTACAGAGTGCTGAGACTCATCTATACGTGCCATCCTGTGAGAAATATACAACGGAATCAATAAAAATTCAGTGTTTCTTTTTCACGCTTTTGTGAATGGTACTTGTCACCTTCAATTGGGAATATTCTCGTCGTTTTGCCTTAAATTGGAAAATGTTCACTGTGAAATAAAAGCAATGCTGTATGTTTAAATACTTTGCAAACAGATTACCCATGTATACTTCTCTTTATCATTACCCTGCCCTAAAAGTATATATTTCCCCCTTTTTCTGTTTAAAGTTCACCCCTAAAATATTTACCAAAATTGCTTTCTATTTTTATTGAAATACACTGCACCTATAGGACAATTGAATTGTGAGCGACCACCCCAAGACTAATGTCCATTATAGCTGTAAAAACAAGAAATTATGCTCCCGTAAACAGAACAATAATTATTATGGATATAGGTATAACACATTCAATTCCATTTTTATGAAGTAATTTTGTTTGCTCAACATACAAAAAACAAGACGGATTTGTAGTCAAAGATGTTAAATGGGGTTTATATGAATGGTTGTGGATTATCTTTACAAAGTTTCATGCAATTGCCTTTAGTCGGTTTTAATAACATAATGGTTCGGACTAGGAAAGTGTGACTGACAGACGTACGGACAAAGTGACAACTATATGCTCCTCAAACATTTAAAGAGATTATAATATTATGGCATTGGTATGAAACTAAATGAATCAGTGGGATTATCTGGGAACATGATAAAACTTACCGTTTTGGAGGCGACTCCTCAAATACAGATTTCTGTCCGTATGTTGTGCTAAGGAAGGCAAGCTTTTCCCGGTCTTGTTGGTCAAACTTACTGCTTGTCTTCTGATCCATCAAGAGCTCTCGGATCAGGGCTACCTGTCTCTCCTATGTCAAAACATTAAATAATTAACAGAGGATCTTGCAAGTAATCGTTTCATAAGAAACGGTATATTGTAAAGCCTGTTTAAAGCGAGTGGACAAATTTTTTATGTCATGGTAAGCCTAGCCTCATCCCTTGATGTGTACACGCCGTCTTTTATTTTTTTTGTGACAACTGTATATTTTCAGACATCTCTCGCTTGTCTGAAATATTGTTACGTATTTGGAAACGCACAGGTGGGATATTTAAGATTAAAATCATTTAGTCAATGAAATATGTTCTTTTTATGCATGCATTCAGTGAGTGTCTTCAAAACCATCATCGGAAATCTGGATGGAATCGTGCAACAAACATACCTATATTTTCAACATCATAGCTCTATGGTAGGTATCACAAGAGCTATGAATCTCACAGCAATGTCAGACGTAACTTAATCATTCTACAGAAGGACCCCAAATGAGAATTACAACTTACAAGCTGATCTTTCTCTTGTTCAACTCTCAGTCTCTTCTGTTCTTCCTTCTCAATCAGGTTTCTGCAAGTAGAAATATTAGGTTCCAAGGTATTAAAGCATCATGTAACCAATGTTTTACTTCTAGCTGGCAACTCGCTTAAGTGAGCCACAACAGTAGACCAACAACAACATAGTGTAACAAGTAATTTGATATTCCAGTCTTTGGGGAAATTGGACCGAGGGATAAAAGGAAGACTATGTAGATCTATGCTTATTGCTTTGCAGTATGTAGAAGAAAACACCTTTCCTCAGTCAATATTAAATTCATGGTAACACCAATATGCACATCTTGGCATTATACCTAATCCTCATGGGAAGTTTCCTTTTATTCAAATGGAAACTGTACAACATACTGCGCTAACAAGGTTTTTCTATCAAAACCAGAATTTCCTGTAACAGGATATTTTTCCCTGGTTCTTTTATGTTTGTTGTTAACTAATTTGCCATTACTTCTTTCACACCGTGTTTAGAAATATTTTATGCAAGCTCTTAAAGATGGTACATGTTACATAACAATATTTGTAATTTATTGTCTCTAGGGCAATCATACCTAATGCCGGTGCCATCATTATTCAATTTAATGGTAAAGTTTACTGTTGAAAGGATTTATTGCTTTGACTTAATTGCTGCAGCAACTAGTTTTATTAGCCTTTTTTTTTTTACCAAGGTATCCTAAATAGTAAATAAGTAATTTTACCAAAAGGAAGATGCGTGTGACCTCTTACTCTGTATCCAAGGGAAATAATAACTTGACCATTTAATCATTAAGTTTAGATTCAGAGCTATTCCATTCAAACAATTACATATATAAATATACATGGGACCCCAGTATTGAACACCCATCCATAGATGCAAAATTGAGTTTAAAAACCAAATTTCGGTTAACAAGAGTACATCTATTGATGTTTACTAAATTGTCTTCCTGGGGTTACGGCATTGTTTTAATAGAATAGCCTTCATGTAAACAGGGCGTTCCTTTTTGTTTTTTATGTGTGTTTAAAGCAATTTGTTTTGTTAACTTGGAATGCTAAATATTGTTTAGTTGATCGAGTTTCAGTACTAAACAGTACCTGTTGTTTTGATGATAATGATAGTATAGGAGCTATTTGTGCAGTCTTCAAATTAACCCAATAGCTCAAAGCCCGGGGCTAGTAAACTGTCATTCAGGCTAGTGATTTTTTTTAATTGATGTAGTCGGGCTCAAGGAAAAT
Source organism: Cyrtodaria siliqua (assembly GCA_037043455.1). Classification (NCBI taxonomy): domain Eukaryota; kingdom Metazoa; phylum Mollusca; class Bivalvia; order Adapedonta; family Hiatellidae; genus Cyrtodaria; species Cyrtodaria siliqua. Next base: position 58,305 of record JAWPHD010010846.1, on the reverse strand, counting down.
GTACGGGTTTTCATGTATATAAAAATACGGGCTAGTGACACAAAAATTGTAATTCAAGGACCGTTGGACCATTAAATGTGAACAAGCACATCAAATTGTATTATTTTAGACATTTTAAACATGGGAAAAATAAAGAATTTTCAATTTCAAATAATAATAATTTGATGTGATTGTTCATGTTTAATACAATTACTATTACAGTATTATTGTTATCAAATGTTGTTGTGCGAAAACAAATCTTCTGATTATTTACTGATTATGAATCGAACAGTCCCAGCCGATTTAATTCGATAAACGATTATAAATGAAGATTGTCCGAATTAACAACAGTAGTTTCTTCACTTATGGGGTTCCCTGGCCCCGAGGATCCTTGATTTTGAGGAGGAATCTCAGATTCTAAAAGCTTGGGATTCCGTCGGGATACCTAATTTTATCAGGCAATAAATTTAATAGAACTGATTAATAACCACTTCTATAATATATATAGATTGAGACAATTGCAAAGACCATACTCATCGTAACAAAAATCTATTGATTATGACCTCAGTAGAGTAGTAATTAGAGCCTTCTCGGACTCTGCGTTTTTGTGTTTAAGTTCCTTCCATTTTGTGTTTTAAATGAAGCTCGCGAGGAATCAAGTGATCCAATGGACGAGTCGCGTGATCCAATGGACGAGTCACGTGATTCAATGAGAAGGTCAGTGGTGTCTGTGTAGATATTACCGAAAACAAATTACAATAATTTGGAGGCATTTGTACCCTACATTAAATGAGAAAAACAATAAAATTGAATAAACACAAGATCGAGACGAACTTATATTTCACCCGACTTAATAAAGCGCTTAAAGTGCCTTCAAATTGTGTAATCATTTCTCGATTGCATATCCACGTGGACACCACTGTGATTCTTAATCACGATTAAAATCCAAATTTTGTCAATCTCAAAATTGCTCTTGAATCTTATGGCTAAGGCAATAAAAAATTAATTACCTGGTTCTCAGGCCTGCCCGAATGTCTTTTTTTTGTGCCGCATTGCTGATTTTATCTCAAAAGTAATACAATAAAAAATTGGAAATGCGCTACCGAAATTTCGAGAAAAAAGTTCCGCATCCAAGTTCGTTCCGGTTTTTACATGCAACTACCGCAGGGGAATCCCCTTGTGGGTAGACTGGTGCGCGGCCGACTATCTGCCGCTCTGCTCGCTAGCAGTCGTACGGGTACCAATCTAGGAGAGTCAGACGCTTGAGACGCTTGGAACTAGTAGGTGCTACAGAAGAGACGATTTATTCAAGCGTCTAATCGACAAAGTCTCACAACAACATGCAATAATGGCGGTGTCATTGAGTCGATTGAAGTTCATGCGTGATCTAATACAAATATACGGACTTATTGTGATTGAAAGAAGCATAAGTCGGGAAGAAATGATAAGGTAATGATCGACAATAGAGATGAGCTGATCCAACTGGTTATTGCACATGTATTTCGAGATATTTTGCATCAATACATGTATTGGAATTAAAGTTTGGATAAAAAAAATCGCCCGCTTGTCTGTTGACCACTGTAAAATTGTAAAAAAAAATGCACCCACCCGCATTTCTTCTCAGAAAAAGTTGCCTGAGAACCAGGTAATTAATTTTTTGTGGCCTAACCTAAAATATACTTTGAAAATACACAGCTAAAATGCACCAAATTACACCATTGTTTTCAAAATTTTCTAGGGGAGATCCTCCCCACCACCAGCTTGAGAGGATACCTCTCCCGCACTCTCCCCCTCAGGTATTCCTTTGGGATACCTGGGTGAGAAATACCTGGGTGTGTTAGTGTCAAACCCTGCCTACCTGGCATGTTTGAGTTTTGCATCAAGGGCCTTGTTATCAGACTCCAGTGTCAGTATCTTCCCTTTTAGGTGCTGTAGGTCAGAAGCAGCCTCTGCCCACTGCCGTCTACACACCTGCTGGTTATCCACGAAGGATTTGAATTCTGAAAAACAGATAGTATGGTTTCTTATATACCGGTAATCTGAGATTATAAGAATCCATATTGAATAAATCAATCTTACAATATTTCTCATTTTGGGAATGATGTAAGATTTTATCAATTTTAAGTTAACATGGTAAATATAACTAGGGCTACTAAGGATGTATTTATATTTTCATCCAGTATTATAATTACTGACTTTTTAGTCAGAACTGAATTTAACAAACAAAATCACACAGCAGAATTAAAGTTTTTTCCCAATGATATTCCGACAGACTGCCACATTTTGATTGGGACTTTTTGTTGTTGTCAAAGTTGGGAAAAAGGCTTTTACAGGCCCGTTTCATAAGGTAAAAAAAGGCTCTGCCGGGATCGTGCATTCTATCCCAGCCAGGACCGAATTTGGATTAATTCTCAAAAGTGTTGAAAAAGAGTTTCCCACCTGACCAGTCCTTCGGATGAGGCTAAAAATTGAGGCTTGCTCGTTAAAATGCCCAGTGCAAAACAGTGAGGATAAATAAACGCTGAAACGCATACTTACAAGGTACAATACAATTCCAACTGAGTGAACTATGGCAGTTTACATAAGCCCTTTAAACTTACTAACTTCAATGCCAATAGTGGAACTTTTGCAATTTGCATCATCTCTTCAAACTTACCAGGTTCAATGCCAACGGTGAGAACTTTGGCATTTCGCATCAGCTCATCAAAAGCTGCCTTCAGAGAAAGTTGAGGATTCATCTGTTAAAGAACAAACAAAAATTAAGAAATCATTGCCATCTGAAATTATTACGTAAAAAAAACAAGATGGGGTTTGAATAATTAAAATAACTTAGCGTTTGATCCTGTTTAGCTCTATTATTTTTCCTGTAGTCTGGTTGGTTAAGCTAGTCACGAGTTAAGCATGCCTACCTTCAAATTGCGCAAGGTGCGATTTACATTTATTGACTGAAAATGGATGTAAGCTTGGATTGCAAAAAAATATTTTATCGATAAATAAAGTGTATACATGATTTTTTGATATCATTGTAGAGTATAATCATTCTCATTTAAGGAAAACCCATTATATTCAGATTTTTTTTCCGAATACTTAAACCTTGTCTGAAAGACAATTCATTTACAAAGGTGACACACACACTCGGCGGTTTTAGGAAATGCATGTCCCTCGCTAACAGTATCGTCTTTCCATCTGTTTTTGACCGATTGCAGAAATTACGTCTGTGCATGTTTATTGTGCAAATTTCTTCTTCAACTTTTATGACTGTCTACTTAATGAATAGTTGTAAACAACAACAGAAAAAAAATGCAAATAAGACTGATTTTTTTAAGCTATGGATAATTTTCCTTTGTATATTTTATCACTTTACCGGTGTTCCCCTCATTAAATGTATCCCGTTTTAAAGCAGACTTACACAAAATAAAATAGTTTATGATATCACGCAATACTGATTTAAGGCCAAAAAAATGGTTTGTTTCCACTAACGGCTTCAAAAAAAATAGGGTAGGTAGGTAGGCAAAACTTTTTTTTATTTTTTATTTTATTATTAATGACCTTATTTTTGCTAATGAAAAAACACTTTTAATATGATAAAAAGTACTGGGGAAGGTATTAATACCTAGACAATACATGGTTATGGCCCTTTTTCAATATTTGGTAATGTACACTGGAAACCCCAGAGGTCGCGAGTTCAAATCTCACTGGAGGAATATTTTTTTATTTTTTATCACCATAAGAAACCTTGGTTCATAGGTTCAACTTTTTAGTATTATTATTTTTTATTTTTTTTGCAATAAAAAAATTTAGGGTGCCGGGCGACACCATTATGGTAGTGTGCACAGCGCACGTAGAAGGTTGTGGGGTTTATCACCAGCCGGGTCACACCGTTATGGTAGTGTGCACAGCGCATGTGGAAGGTTGTGGGACTACGGCGGCTAAATAATAGGGTCAGTCGGGTTAGCGGAACACTTTTTTCTTTTATGCCTAATCCTTTGCCTTTCATAAGATATCAACACGTTTTATTTAATCGTAAAATGAGAAATGGTAAACGGGTTATGTCAAAGTCTGGGGTACCTGCATAAAACGTGATGAAATGTCGGCGTTTGCGTTAAAATATCTGGTATTTTTTATGCGTGCAGGGCTAGAAATTAACATTTTTAGTTTACTAGACCAGGTGGTCGAGTAGTTGGGTAAAATCGCTAGACCTGCTCAAAATTTACTAGCCCAGTATAATATTCAACAGAAAATAATATTTTAATTCAAGTTTCAGTTTCTTTAAATGAGGCATGCACTTATTGAAACTTTGGAAATATCAGGTTTTTAAAAGACCTGTTAGGTTAGACAGTGCTGTCGCTACAGAATCTATCGATTTATAATTTCTTTCTTATTTAAACAATTTTTGTTACTAGCCCATCGGACTACCCAGAGACAAACATTTGCTAGCCCTGCAGCATTTCTGCTAGCCTCGGGCTACAGGACTAGTGCTAATTTCGAGCTCTGGCGTGTACATTTAAATAGATCGGTATACCCACTTGCCACGTGACCTAAATTCTTAACAAGCAGGCAACCATGTTATGAAAAAAGCAGAAGACAACAATTTAAAGACTCCACAGTATTGAAGATAGATTTTAAGGTGATCAGGCTACTCATATTTTTCATAGAAAATAAGTAGGGCTTTGTTTCTTCCCGTTCTTCCATAAAAAATAGTTGATCTTGATTCTTTTTTTTGCACTGTCAGCCAGAGTGAATTTTGGTCATACAATTTGCATAAAATTTCCCGTATGAAAAAACTGCATCTTTGGAAAAAAACTATAGTAAATAAAGTGATCGCAAACACATGCCGTTCACTTGAAATAAACAATTTGAGGTCATACATTTACTCGTTAGAGGCCAGTTTCCGTCCAAGCCCAGTTTCCGTCATTCTCATTTAAAAAAGTTTTTACACTGCAAATTACTTTCGCGATGTCACTTATTGTCAGAAGTTTATAACTGAAGATTGGAAACAGAAAAAACAACCAAAAAGTAAATAAGCGGTAAAAAACGAAAGGGATTTCTCCGAAAAATGTGTTTACTTCCTTATATGGCGTTTGGGATGCGCGTGCAGTGCATACTGCAGCATAATAAACTACTAAAAAAATAACACTGTAATGACGTCATATTTTTATCACTCTTCAGTGGACGCAGTTAAAATATACCGTGATTATAAATTTAACCAAACAGAAGCAACTCTTACAACCTGTATCTGTTTGATTTACACAGAGTTACTGTAAATTGTCGTTGTTGAACGTTTTACATTGACATTACCAGACGCATTGTTATAACGATCGATGTGACTGATGGAACAATGCAAACATACCATTTTTACAATGAAATTGTTGAATAGACTTGCAAACAAGTTTTTTATTCATAAAAGTTTACTGTATCTTGACCTAGTTGAATCTATGACTCGATAAAATAAATGACGGAAACTGGGCTTGAAACAAAATGATTTCCCAGTTTTAGTCTATTTATAAAAAGGTCACGTGCCCGGCACTTCGATAATTTATATAAAACAGAATTCTTTGGTTATCAAATTTGCAGAAAGAGGTAACCTAATAGAAAACAGAGTAAAAATTGTCAGGATACATAGATTTGTCTGAAAAATTAGTTTATGTTTACATAAGTGACGGAAAGTGGCCCCCAACGAGTACAGATGTTATCGGATGGAAAAGTCGAGGTAGTTTTTGTTGCAGTTTGAATTCTTTATTTTAGCTTACATCATATTATGTCAAATATATAATCTTTTACTGATATATGTAGCAAACTGTCGTTAAGTGGTTGTAAACTAAGAGGTCAATGATACAGAGTCGGACAGACGATAATTTATGATCCCGATCAAACACTTGCTTTTATATCACACTGGCGGAAAAAATGGTCGGTTTATTTTGATGATGCTTTATCAAAATTATGAATAGCTCTCATGCTAAGGTAGGTACAAAATATAAATCTATTATTCCAAAGGCTTGTGGCAAAAAAATATCTGTATTTCGCATAAATTTTTAAAATAAATGAAACAAAGAAGAGTGTATGGTAATTTGTAACCACCATTCATTGTAATTTGGACGAATGTGGATATTTTTCTTAACCTGATGTGTAAAGATTAACCATTATTTCAACTGGAAGTTCAATTCTACTTTGAACATAATTTCATAAACAAAAAAAAAACGTGTTTTTTAAGACAGCGAAGTTCTTGATTGAAACTGAAAAATGACAAAATAAGAGTTTGAAAAGCTCATCGGAACAGTAGTTTTAAACGACTCACACTTTTTAAATCAGAGTAAGATTAAACATAATCGATATTATATATAGGAATGGGGTACATTACTTACATTTACGTGTCGTTCTGCTCACCAAGCAAAACAACAACTTCAGATCGTCCAATTTCCCGGTTGCTTTTTGAACACAAATCGTATCGGCCAATGAAATTATCGGAAAGTCAATCACGCCACCTATTGGGGGAGGCAATCGCATCGTTTCGAATAATTTAATTTGGAGGGAAAAAGACAAGCAAGCCGATAAGAAATAAGTCGGAATACATTGGATATATAGGTTGTACTTTTAATTTTAGAGAGATTGCGATTAATTACAGTACGCAATATTTTGCTTAGCAGGTATGTTCAAATGATAACAAATCAATAAAATTCATAGAATAATGCTTTTTAAGATAATTTATCTTGCAAATGAATGTGTATAATTAAAAATCAGAAAACTATCTATAATAATATTATATGGCGAGTAATTTGGCATCAGGTAGCGTGGCCGAGCGGTCTAAGGCGCTGGTTTTAGGCACCAGTCTCTTCGGAGGCGTGGGTTCGAATCCCACCGCTGCCATTTCCTTTTTTTAAAATGAATTTTTGCCCTCTATTTCCACTTTTCAGCTTTTTAAGAACATATCATTGAAAAGCACAGACAGTCTGTGTACATATTCAGCTCAGGTATTATGAAATAGGCAATGCCGAGATACGAACAAAGCACGTCGATATAATTAATAGGCGTCGGAGCCGGAGGGGTTGGGTTGGGGTGGAGTGGCGGCCCCCTGAACAAAACAACTCCCCCACCCCCTCACTAACTACCTACTATGTACACACACCCTCCCTACTCCTCCCACCCCAAACTCACTAACTGCCTACTATATACTACTAGTCTTATTCATTAAACATGGTAATTTCGATTGGTGTTAATGCCTAACGAATTATATTATCTTGATATTCCAATTTTATGTATACACTAAGCGAGTTTGTGAATATTTTCTGTGTATTTTAATTAACTTTCTAAATCTGGGCTATTGTCATTAACCTTTACATTTGTTAAGTTTTGTTAATTTCGTTTTCACACCTATGTTTTTAAACTGTGATTTATTTATTTTATTATTCGGTATATTTCGATGAATTTTTGAGTGAACATCAAATAATGATGTTATTAAAAGGAAATCATGATACAATTGTTAGTTCTTTCTAACAGTCTCAGATTTTGTAGGAAAACACAGTGGATACTTTTTATTTTTGCTGAGTATATTTAAGGCCTTAATTTAACTGTACAAAATGTACTTTTTATCGAAGTGCTTTGCCCGTTACATAGGTAGTGCCTATTTCATATTATTCTGTAACATGCAGTTCTTTTTGAAAACGTCAACTAAGGTCATCCAAGGAATTGAAGAAAGGGGCGACTCATGGCTGTGGGCTTCGCTTCGCGAAGCTTACCAACGTACACGATTGCTTAATCGGGGCTTCGCTTCGCGCGAAGCTTAAGGGTGCCCTCTGGTGAATATCAGAACAGTAAGAATTTTTAATTTCCCTGTTTTTTATGAAGACTAACATATTACTAGTTAGTTTCTGGAAAAATAATGATGGGTCGGTGATTTAACTTTTTCGCAAAATTAATCTTTAGTAATACACTCTCACAGTGTGGTTTTAAATTCTGAATCAGCTGCAAATTGTTTATGGCAACTTATATGTGTGTAGTGTGGTTTGCAGAACAGGTATCGATTTTCCGTCTTTTTTAATGTAATAGTTCATACTTTAGGACGAAAAATTAAGGGTTGTGGTATTTTTAACACCATCTGAAAAATTATTACATCCCTTGTCATTACCCCACCCAGTTTACTATAAATTGCATTTTTAAATTTGTGATCAATCAATTTTTCATGATAAAGGAACAGTAAACTTTTTGAGATATTTTGTCTACAATATATACAAGATCTGAGTTTTAGAATGAAAAAATAAAAATTGGGGGTCGGTGTGCATATAAGAAAGATATTCAATAAAAACGGAGAAAAAAATGTGCTTTTTTAGATTTCGACGAGCTCTGTCATATAACGGCATAGGTCTGTAACAAATAATAGTAGCAATACATTTTATTGCTGTCTCTGTATATCCTAACACATGTCTTTGTATTAAAGTTTAAATTAAGTGAATATCTTAAACGGTTTTTGAGAAATACCATCTTTTGTACCCCTACCCCCTATTTTGGCTTATGTTAAAAATTGTCAATTTTGGGAACAAAATGTGAGGTAAAAACAAAATTCTAAAATATTTTCATTTTTTTTTGCACTAAAATATCCCTATTGGGCATTAGTTTGTTACTGTATAATTATTTTTTCCAGTTATATTATAATTTTTGAAATATAACAAATGTAAATTTCCGGAAGTGCAAAAATCCAAAACCTCAGCAGTGGCCACCCTTAATACAGGGATATGTCCTTCGGATTTTTATGTTAGAATACATAAGACAATTTGTAAGGTAAAGATAAGTACAATGTCACAGATGCATCTGAAAATACCCATCCCTTCTCCATTGCCAGACCGTATCATGCATTTGCCTAACTTTTACAAGTTTGCAAATAGTGCAAAACTAATTAGCTCATTTTCATGCACAATGACGTCATGTTTACAATGTTGCATGACGTCATGTTTAACGTCAGTTGATGATGCACCAGTCACACTTCTTGATGTCACATGCTGCTTCTCAGAATACCACAAGTCAAAAGTAAGAAATTAACATTTAAGTAACTTGAAAATACGCTTATTGATGACAGTAAAATTTTCAGAATCCGTGTGCCATAGGGTGTACTAAACAATCTAAAGCAGGCCGGACGAGGTAAACTACGGACATGAAGAACGCGGTGTCTATCAAAAAGGCCGACATAATGTCGTAAAGATGAATAATTTGTAACTTCGCTGCGCGAACATTAGGTGTAATGCATACTTGCCAACATATTATGAAGTAAAATCGGTAGAACGTAGTCGCACGCCCCGCTATTTTTTTCTCAAAAAAATGGTGCACTCTCCTCCTGCATTCTGAGACATAAATTAAATGTAATGGAACTACACAATTTCCAAGATGCGCGTATTGCACTCCCAGCGATGTCTACCGGACTCGGAACCATACAAATCGCATCCTAAAATAGTTTTGACTGAAAATTGTGTAAAGCGGTATGAATGCTTATTAAAATCGGTAGGCGGTAGAAGCCTTCAGAAATCGGTATTCTACCGCGTGAATCGGTCGAGTTGGCAAGTTTTGGTATCTTTCACCGGTGGGTATTGATCGCCGGTGTAATCTGAACTATCCGAATTCGCGCTGTTACTTCCGCTGTTCTTTGTTTACAAATGGTGCGTGTCAACTTGTCAACTTACCAAAGTGTAGTGAAATGTCCATTTTATTTTCATTTGAATTCATAACACTTGGTATTCTGAAGAATTTTAATCATTACATTTAATATTTCCATTCAGGGAGTAAGTATACATACTCCCTTCTCCATTTAAAAACATCGGAAATCCCTGCAAAGAAAATTGCGTCTGCTACATGGAAAGCAATTCATGACGTCTTAGGCCTAAGCGCTTTTTCTCACAATATCTGGTCTCGGTATCTCCTTATATGGTAAATGTAAAACTTCTTGCAATTTTAAAAATCAAAAATCTGATAGTTATCTTTTTTCTGTATTTCAGTTTCCCATCATTGGGAAGACCGTAACCCAGAATAAAAGTGAGTCTGAAAAGAGATAGTGTATTCCTGTGCCCTCTGGCATTTAAATCAGAAAGATAAAAATAACTTACTGTGGACTTACCTTTTGGCTTCTTTTTTTTAAAAAAATAGTAATGGTGATCAAATCAATCCAAATCTCAAAAAACAAAACAAATATCTTCGATTTATTAAAGTTTTGTTGCTCTTTTGGTTTTACCAACATTGGCGAGAAGTTTTGTCTAGAATGCTGATATTTTACCATTACACCGGCGATCGGTATTTAAGAGAAACAAATATGGCGGCTGAACAACACTTTTACGAGTGGTAATCTGATATCTATTGGCAGAAAAAGTGTATATAATTAAGTGAAAATGTTTTTTTAGTCAGATAAATAATGATAAAATGCATAATCACAGACTTATAAATTTCTTTTAATTAGTTTGCTATTAACTACCACGGCGATCAGTACCCAGATGATAATGTAACCGTTGCTTTTTTTTTTAATTTCGGGGCCTTCAGTGGCTCGTTTGTCGAGCTTTGGCCGTCGAGCTTTGCTCGTCTGTATTGTTTTCACGACTTTCGTGAAAGTTTACTTTTTGTTGTTGATTTTTTCGGTAATTGTCGCCATTACAGAAAAAGTAATTAGGCTACTCGTGGACAACGTCGAGAATTGTCCAAACAACTTCGAAAATTATCCAAAAAATGTAAGCATTCTTTAAAATTCATTATTCCTGTTAATGACAGAACGCCGGTAAGTTATTTTCTTCTTCTTTCTACTGTTAATCACGTCATTGTGACTTCACCGTGAGACAGGAACCTGATAAAAAAACAAAGAGACCGGAAGTTTCAAAATGGCCGCCTCCACGATTTGGAGATGAAATTGAAGTTGGACGCATTATGTAAATTAGTTGTGTTAGTGAGTTTAACATATGTTTTCGTTTACATACGTGAAAATACTTGTAACCTTCGGCAGGTCGAACTTTGCCCGTATAAGCTGCGAGAACCATAGCTCTTATGGTGTGTACCTACCATAGATCAGGGATCTAGATATGACGATTATCAAGGTTGGCATAGACGACCCCTCTAGATCTGAAGCCTTCATGACGCGAGCGTAGTACCATCAGCGCCATGTATATTATATATATACTGAACGACCTTAAAAACGCATATTGTATCATTTCCAAAAGTGTATCTCCTTTAAGGAACAGATATACAATATGTTATGCAAATTATATTCATCTTACAGAGATTGTGGAGCGATGTGGTCTAGTGGTAGAGCGTCAGACCACGTCACCACCATATGTGTTGTGTCCCCGAGCAAGACACTTTATCTTCATTACTTAGTACTGGTTCTACCCAGGAAGACAATCAAGAAGTATCTTAGAAGCGAATCACTTACAACAGGTATAGAATACTGTAAGTTATATTATTACTTTATTAGGATACAAAATATGGTCCAGTTATTTCCCGGCTGTGTCCAGTTATTTCCCAGCAAGTTATTTCCTCTAATATTGCCAAGGCTCTGATATAATAGTGTTGTTGGTTCCGAAATGTGTGAGGCTGAGATTTTACCTAGTGTGGATGACCATCTTAAAAATAAGGCAGAGAGTTGAAATAAAAATAAATTTCCCGACACCGTTCAGTTATTTCCCAATGCCTTTTTTCCTCCCGAGTCCAATATTAATTATAATTTGGGTTTATAAAGCTGGGCGGTATGCAACTCCACCAAACTGAGGCAAATAAGATAACAAAAAGTTGGATATATTTTCCAGGACATCTTTTTTCTGAAAAATAATTAATCTTGAGTTTATATACAACTACATTAACAGTAAACTACTCCGCTCTAATCCAGCTCTAATTTGACTTCAAGTATTGCAATTATTCAGTAATTAATAAACATAGTATCGGAAGGTATGGATACACGAATCTCACATGGTTTATTAAAATACTCAGTGTTGACTGGTTATTGGTGAGGTCTTAAACAAGCTGAACAATACCTTTGACGCCATGTACGTCAACCGTTAAGACGTCGTGAGAAAATACGTTAACCGTTGAGACGTCATTTTAAACGTCAGATGCAAAACAACAACGCAATGAAATGCGTTATTTTAAACGACGTTACATTCCAACAGATTTAAATAGGATGAAGCTGTATATTCTTCTCGTTTGATGTTGAGATATAGGCATACAATATAAGTTGTGAGAATTTGTATTTTGTGCAGTCTCTCGACAAAATGTGTATCATGATACATAAAACTCCATGTCAGATAAGAAATAAAATATTTCGAGCGGATTTATATTGTCCGAGATCAAAACCTGGTTTTTGGGACTTGAAACACATCGAAATCGCGGGCCTGCGACCCTTGGTATCGACGAACTTCAAGTCCCGCCCATCAGGTATTGATCTGGGACAATATGAACCCGCTGGAAATATGTTATTTGATTAACGTAAGGTTGTGTGTCAGCTGGAATTTCTATGCATGTGCGTGTGTACGTTTACATTTTCTTTAACTTGTGAGATGGTCCCCGTAAGCGGATTTGTTATTTTTCGCCCTCAATTTATACGCGCATGCGTATTGTAGCCTCCGTTCCTGGTCCAATTATTTCCCCGTTACACCGCGGTTTCAAATTTATGCTACACGAAGGGTCAAGATGTTTGAATATTAATTGGATTAGTCGGACTATAATCAAAAAACACCGGATAGGTGGTTTCGATTTCAAATTTATGCTACACAAAGGAATCAGGCGTCGAAGATGATCAAGACAAGTCGTTCGAAGGCTGGCATGACGCCTACGGAATATCATCATAGTGGCACTGATGATACTGGGGACAGTTGTATTCCGGCCGGTGGATCGGGAATTCGACGTTATAGCGCCGTCATGAACCTCGACGTCAAAGTGCGTCGCAACCTGTATGTTTACGTCTATGACTAGCTGAATGAAAATGTCACAGGTTTTCACAAATTCACTGACATTTGACTAACCACAGTTTTTGTTTTATAAAAGGCAATCAGTCTCAAAACTTGCTGACATACGCCTTTCCAATAAGTTCGATATTTTTTTTCGGTTATCTCCTTGATTTGGTCACGTGGTGCGAAAACGAGTATGAAGTCAAACGCATTGGTCAACTTTAACCACTGCTTTTAAATTAGTGGATTTACCCGATTTAATGACGGATATTTTTACAAAAGCGTGATTACTGATTTGCTTAAATAGATCTATCCTGAGAAATAAATAAAAGTTATCTGTGCAATTAACAACACAGGAGTAAGTGAAAATAGGCATGCAATCCAATTACTTAGAATTAGGCTATCCAGATTATTTTATTCTTACTATTTGTTATCATTAAATTCTATGTTCTGAATTAAAACCATCGTGTTGCATTCCCTGAATCATTCAAACAATAATCATAACAATAGTCAATCACTTTATTTAAACGTAATTATTTCCCATTAATTACTTCTGTTTTTTTTCTTACCCATTGTGTTTATTCGTGCTTTTATTTGTTATACCTACTTGTTTAAACCTCTTTTAATCGGTACACACATTCTTTACTAACCCTGAGCATCCATTTTTTTGTTTCTGTCCCGTTTTTTACTAACTCTGGCATCGTTATTCGTATCCATTTCACAAATATCCTTCATGAATATTTACATTTCTGTTTCCCGGCTTCTTCATGCTTTTTCTGCACCTGTTAGTACTGATATTATTCAGTAATGTCATGTTAAATTATCCTAATGTTAAATTCTCCTAATGATTCAGTTGAGTCTTTCACTTCCATGTTATATATGGATTTACAGAATAGCCATGTGATAAACCGGTACGGCACAATAAAAAAATATTATTGGCATTTATTGGTGCAATATAAGCAAAAGTTAGTAATATGTAAAATACATTATTAATGATTATCTTATCTAGAAAAACGAACGGGGCGTCAAGAGTTAAAAATAATATCAAAATCGACATTTTAACTTGTATGGGCTAAATACGTTTTTATATGTATCTCATTTTCGGCTAATCCAGTTGTGCTTCAAGTTTTAGAAAAGTACAATTCTCTTATAGTTGATTATGTTATTATTTTCTGCTGGCTTCCAAGCCATGTAGGAATACGTGGTAATGATAGAGCTGATAGTGCTGCTAAGGCAGCATTAGGTTTACATATATCTAATACCAAATTACCTTATACTGATTTTAAAAGTTGTATCAACACATTGTATCAACACATATATTCGTGACTCTTGGCAAGCTGCTTGGGACTTGTCGGTGAACAATAAACTCCATTCCATTAAACCGTTACTCGGAGAATGGCGTTCTTCTAGAAGACCCATTCGTCGAGAGGAAGTTGTCCTAGCCAGGGTCAGGATAGGGCATACACGCTATACTAATTCATATTTATTACAAGGTAAGCAGTTGTCAGAATGTATACCCTGTTTTGCACCGTTAACGGTCGAACATATCTTGTTGGAATGTGTAGACTTTGATCCTATGCGACAAAGATACTACACGGTTAATACTTCGAAAGAGTTATTTGATAATATAGATTTTAGTCTTGTTTTAGATTTCCTTAAATAAATCAGACTTTATAAATCAATATAATATTTTCCTATATATATTAACTTGTTTACGAGCCCGTTGGCGGGCATTTGTTGATTTACATATATACATAGTTTATATTGCTACCATATCATCCCTTATTTGTAGATAGTTTTATCTTTATACGTTTACATTATTTTTAATTACTACTTCATTTTTTCATGATTCATCGTTTTTTTGCGCACAATATGACCTATTTATGTGTCGACGTGCCATAAAACACCATTCATTCATTCATTCATTTTCGGCGTAGTCAGTGACAATAGACATTCAGGCAGCATTGATGTCAGAAGATATATATATATATATGCAATTTGTTATTTTTAAAAACATAATTTTATTCAATTTTATTCAATCAAAACTGCTTTAACAGTTTCTTCCAATGTCATTTTCCGAGAAGTTAGTACAACAAGTAATGTCTAATAAATTCACATTACTATCAAATAACAAATGAAATAAAAGAAAATACAGGCAAGATCCAACACGAGAGAGACTTTCAGACTATGACCCCACAAATAGTGCCACTATAATACTCCCCCAAAAACATGTGTTTGTTTTTGTTCTTGTATTGAAGATACTGAATTTGCATTACGTGGTCCCACCTGAATTCCATTAAGTGACGGAAAAGCTTATATTAGCAGGATTTTATAAGGGTATTTTGACAATAAAACACGTTTAAAAAATATTTCTACTGAAAAAATGCGATAACCTGTTTAACAATTACCTTTTATCTGTTTTAATTTTACAATATGGAAACTTTATAAGCCGAAAAAAAGGTTTGATTTCATACCCCAGCCAACCCCGGTTTCGCTTCTTGGAGAAGGGGTTGGATGGGGTATGAAAGCACGTAATGGGACAGAAATAATGACGAACTGGTCCTGGTAAACGTGAAATGCAAAAGAACATCTAGATGACGTAAGGCGACACACAGACCTAATAACAATAATTAATTAATATGTCTGTGGGCGACATAACAAACGACCATCCGTGTACATATATCAACTTCACGTCTTAAGTGCTGTAATTTGTCTGATCATTTACAGTTAACAGTTGATCCATTCCAAGTTCCTTTGTATGTCCGTTATAAAAACACTTGACACAAACACCAACACACATCTTAGATAATAACTCTGTAAATGCATGACACAGGTTTATGCCTTTCAGTTCTTGAAACATCTTCAGCATTCTCAGTTTTTACATGCAATCATCACCTCGCGAATTTCGATTTATCCAGGTTCAGAAATTCACAGGCGTTTTCAGATAGTAACTTTCCCTGGAAAAAACACACACACCATAAAAGTAACACTTAAAACATATTGATTAAATTTAGAACAGTTTTCAAAATGGCGGCTTCTATATCCGTTTCAGAACAACATTCAAAATGGTTATAGTTCATCTTCGTTTATCATCCAATAGTGATAAATATTTCACATTGTCCTTAAGTGTTTCAGAGCTCTCAATAATAACGATTATTTGGCGATAAGCTTATATTCCATTTAAAGCGACGTTCAACCCCATGCATACATATGCATATATCTAGACTCCGTCGCTGATGTTGGTATTATTCATTTTAGCATTTATAATGTTCATTATTATCCATTTAAGCATTTATATTGTTCATTATTAAGCATTTATTATTATTCATTTTAGCATTTATATTGTTCATTATTAAGCATTTATTATTATTCATTTTAGCATTTATAATGTTCATTATTATTCATTTAAGCATTTATATTGTTCATTATTAAGCATTTATTATTATTCATTTAAGCATTTATATTGTTCATTATTAAGCATTTATTATTATTCATTTAAGCATTTATAGTGTTCATTATTACTCATTTAAGCATTTATAGTGTTCATTATTATTCACTTAAGCATTTATAGTATCCATTACTATTCATTTAAGCATTCATTTACGTACCTTTACTTCGTCGCTAAAGTCGGAATTCTGGATAAGTTTTCCTGGATGATGTTCGCCGAGCGGGAAGGGGTAGTCAGATCCGCAAATAACCTTATCCTGTAAACGCAAATTATTTATTAAATTATAAAAACGTAGAAAGTGATATTATGGCAATCACAGCACATAATCGCAACGGCACCGGAGATGCGCACTGCACCACCACACACTGAATCAAAGACAATACACAGGTAAATACATAACAAGACAGGATTACCGACTTGGAATGCTCAGTAGAAAATCCGAACGAACGATGAAGTGTTTATTTACTTTCGCCCTTGGTACGAAACGTTTTGATGAGCATTTCAATCCAAGGTTATATTTTTTCGAAAAAGTCATGTCGATGGCTGTTCCATCCCGTGCAAAACAGATTACAGAAGAAGGTTGCGAAGATCGAAGCAATCCGACGTTGACAGTTTGTAGATGATTAAATTTCCCAAGTAAATTAAATGATGAAGTGTAGGTTTTTAGCCGATCAGGATGTAGCACGTCATTTTGCCAAAAGTTCAACCCCGCCTGTTGTTCTAGTGATGGCCCCTTCGTTATACACACTGGTATAACCAGGTGTGTATCTTTCATGGTTTATTCCAACGTGGATATATATCCAACGTGTAAGTTTTAACTAACAATTTGCCAGCTAACGAATTACTACGCAGTTCTTGGCGCAGAACAACGTCAACGTCCCATCACCAAATCGACACACTTCAAGATCTGACACGGGCTTTACAACACAAATGTCGTAATCTGGCCCACGCACTTATCGTTCATTACGTCGCGTCAATGCGCCGCAGAATTATGACCTGCATTCGTGCAAATGGTGGTCACACACGTTATTAAGTTTATTTGATCCAGCTGGCACATTTTTAGTTAAATCTTAGACCCCTTGCGACTTTGTTAGCGTGCCACTACAAAACTTTAGATTGCAGCATACTTTTGACAACTGAATTTTGTCCACAGAAAAACGAACTTAATTTTCTGTACAGGTTTTATATTGAAACGGTGGATATCTAGTAATTTAACTTAAAAACACGGAGGGACGTTTCTTTTTTTTTGCTCAGCATATAAAACAAAATGTCAACGAAACAATAATAACACTTTCTTCTCTTTTCGCTCGCAGTCAGCTTGAGATTGTCCTCCTGTTTCAAAAAACATTATCATATTTGTGATTAGCTTACCTCACCGATGACATCAACAAGTAAATCAAGAGCTCTTGTGTCATGAACGAGTGCGTCTGTGTAAAATTTCCCCAGAAACTGTCTTGGACTAGTTTTACAGTTGGCGGCACATAGATCTGGGCGGACATTGTACCCATGCTCCACCCGACCTACAGTAAACGGGAACGCCCCGCCTGAAGATGATATATATTATTATAACAATGACACAGAAGAGAGCGATGTCGTACATGTACCCGTGCTCCGTCCGACCTACAGTAAACGGGAATGCCCCGCCTGGAGATGATATATATTATTATAACAATGACACAGAAGAGAGCGGGAGTTGTACATGTACCCATGCTCCACCCGCCCTACAGTAAACGGGAATGCCCCGCCTGGAGATGATATATATTATTATAACAATGACACAGAAGAGAGCGGGAGTTGTACATGTACCCATGCTCCACCCGACCTACAGTAAACGGGAACGCCCCGCCTGAAGATGATATATATATATATTATTATAACAATGACACAGAAGAGAGCGATGTCGTACATGTACCCGTGCTCCGTCCGACCTACAGTAAACGGGAACGCCCCGCCTGAAGATGATATATTATTATAACAATGACACAGAAGAGAGCGGGAGTTGTACATGTACCCATGCTCCACCCGACCTACAGTAAACGGGAACGCCCCGCCTGAAGATGATATATATATATATTATTATAACAATGACACAGAAGAGAGCGATGTCGTACATGTACCCGTGCTCCGTCCGACCTACAGTAAACGGGAACGCCCCGCCTGAAGATGATATATTATTATGACAATGACACAGAAGAGAGCGGGAGTTGTACATGTACCCATGCTCCACCCGCCCTACAGTAAACGGGAATGCCCCGCCTGGAGATGATATATATTATTATAACAATGACACAGAAGAGAGCGGTTTCGTACATGTACTCGTGCTCCACCCGACCTACAGTAAACAAAAACGTACCGCCATAAGATGATATATATTATTATGACAATGACACAGAAGAGAGCGGTTTCGTACATGTACCCGTGCTCCGTCCGACCTAAAGTAAACGGGAACGCCCCGCCTGAAGATAATATATATTATTATAACACTGACACAGAAGAGAGCGGTTTCGTACATGTACTCGGTGCTCCACCCGACCTACAGTAAACGGGAACGCCCCGCCTGAAGATGATATATATTATTATAACAATGACACAGACGAGAGCGGTGTCATACATGTACCCATGCTCCGTCCGACCTACAGTAAACGAAAACGCCCCGCCTGAAGATGATATAAAGACCAGAGCGGGTGTCGTACACGTACCCGTGCTCCACCCGACCCACAGTAAATGGGAACTCTAAAGCTCTCGGGCGTCTCAGGACTGATATAGGATGTGACATGATAATACCCATCTATTATTCTCTGTATACTATATAGATTATTTAACTGTTGCGTTCGATTATAAGAAAATGTGGCTCATTGATTTGTTCAGTAATAGCCGCTCGTTCATGAAAAAAACTACAAAAAAACATACGCCTACCATGTCGAGTAAAAGTTCCTTATACCGAACTCATCCCAATATAACAATGACGATTATGTATATGTACCCGTACTCCACCTGACTTGGAGTATACGCAAACCGCTAAGTGGAATGAAACAACGACAGCTAATGTTAATCTTTTTAGAGCAACCCAATGACTAAAGAAACAAACTGCAACTGTTTTTAATTCGACTTTACTGTAAATTTGCATTAATGATTAAATTTACTAAACAAATACAACATATACGTGATCTTATCGAGCGCACACGAAAAATTGGCGCTCCGTGAAAATTATCAAATAAATGGATAAAAATGCATAATTTGGGATATTAAACTAGTGAAAATGTGCTTTAAAACTGAGGAAAGTGATCAAGTGTAACATGGTGAGAAAAACAACGTTCGAAAAAAGGAAGAATAGAGGAAGTAGTGGTAGTGAATCTGAGGATATATTGAACGCTAGTAAACACACTAAATTTGGAGACCCGTCGGAGGATATATCGGTCGAAAAACATGTAAGTGACATTTTAAGAGACACTAATTCAATCTTATATGAGACTGATGTTAGCTTTTGTGATAGTGACACTGATTTTGTGATCCCCAGAGTAGAATGTGGTACGATTCATAATCAACCCGCCATTATTGATACAGAAAGTGAAACATTTTCAAATATGGCGGCTGGTGGACCAAGTGATAGTTGCATGTCGCAAAAACTAGATACACTCATTACAGCTGTGTGTGACCTTAAAAAAAGTCAAGATGGCATGAAACGTATGTTTGAATCGAAGCTGGATAAATTTAAAACAGAGTTGATTGAGAATATTGACACAAAAGTCAGGGCCTTACGGGATGAATTGTCAATGGATTTGAGCAGGGAAAGCAACCGTATTGACCAAATATTGACAACAGTTCAGTCCATGCAGAATAGGCTTGACACGATCGAGTCAGGTGAGAATATGCCCTCAGGTACCAACACTAATACAAGTAACGGGACCCATAGTCAATCTAATCCCCTAAACAACCATGATTTGACCATAATTGCCAGCGGATTACCGATGACCGAAGGCGAGGACCTGATCAGTAAAGCGGAAGACATCATACGTTGCCTTGGTGACGAAGTCTCGTCCAATGTATTAGTAACAGGAGCAGCGAGAGTTAGTGCGAGATTTAACAACCGACCACCATTAGTTAAAATCAGTTTTCAAAACTTAGATGAAAAAATACTTGTGCTTAGGAATAAAAAGAAGCTTGAAAACTCAGATATATTCAAGAGAGTATACTTAAAAAGTAGTAAATCTCACGCCGAAAGACTGATTGAACTCAACGCCAGGACACTACTCCGCGAACTACCCCAGGGACATTCGAACTCGCGTCGACGCAAACGGTCGCAATAAAGCTCGCGCCCCTCATCAACAAAATGAACCAATGGCCGACTAGGATTCACCCCGTCCTAATGAATCTTCTATTAAAATTGCTCATCTTAATGTTTGTGGTTGGACAAATGAAAATAACTTATTACGTCAAAATCTTGTTACATCCTTAAATGCAGATATTATCTCTATATGTGAAACACACCTTGCTAATCAATCTGTTATTAATGTGCCTGACTATACTTGGTATGGATTCAATCGTATCGAAATACATAGAAACGCTCCTAAACCGTCTGGTGGTGTTGGAATTTTAGTTCATAGTCGCGTTTGTGAAAATTTTGATATACACATAATTGATAAAACTTATGATGGAATATTAGGTATTCAATTTGTGCATAAAACTTCGGAATATGTTTTTGTGGTATATTCTTGCTATCTACCCCCAGAAAACTCTACTCGAGGTCGTGACGCCCAAGGCTTCTACTCTCATCTACTCGCCCAAGTGTATATGAACTGTGATTCTGACAGTATCTTTATTGCGGCAGACTTTAATTCCCGTATTGGATCATTATCGGACATAATTAATGATATCGACACAATACCGAAACGGACCATAATCGATAAATCAGTCAATCAACACGGACATGAGTTATTAGACTTTTTGAATGAGTCAAAGTGCTGCGTGCTTAACGGGAGATTTAACAGTAATAATGACAACTTCACCTCAATATCACGTAAAGGTAAAGCTGTAGTGGACTATATTTGTGTTCCTCATGACTGTTTTAAAAAATGTTTAAATTTCGAGACGATCACCGTTCAGTCTATTGTTGACAATCATAATTTGCACGGATTACTAGGGGAGCGATCAAGATTACCCGATCACTGCGTCCTATTGACCGAGTTTAGTTTATCAGAATGTCATATCGAAAATGATCCGTCAAATTATCCAGGATTCAAACCCTCGCGTTTTAAATTACATCAAATTCCAGAAACTTTTATGGATAACCAGTTGTCAAGACTAGCCATATTAAATATAATTTCACGAATTGAAAGATGTAGGGAATCTCGACAAGACATTGACTGTATTTATGATAAACTGTGTGACGTCATTATAACGGAAATGAACGATAATATTCCAAGGTATTGCACCTCAGCTCGTATAAATAAAAGACTGAAAACCAAAAAAACATATTGGAACCAAACATTATCAGAACTATGGAATATAATGCGACAAAAAGAACGCGATTTCGTACGATGTACCGGAAATAGACATGTTAAAACGGCATTACGTAGGAATTATATTGAAGCCAGGGATATATTTGACAAAGTTTTGAGGCAGACAGAACGCGCGTACAGACAGTCGATCGCTTATGATATTGAGGACATGTCGTCCAATAACCCAAATGACTTCTGGGAAAAAATAAAAAATCTAGGACCGCGAACTGACAGATCTATACCAATTGAAATAATTGATTCTAACGGAATTCCATCAAATAACGAAAATGTGGTTTTTGAGAGATGGAAAATGGACTTCGAGAATTTATATACTTGCTCAAATGACGATAACTTTGATGAAACTCATTATACCCAAGCCAAAATACACAAACGTTTGATAGAAAATAATATGAATGACCCTTTATATGTTCCGAATGAATCTCTTAATCGCAATATTGACATGGATGAGGTCACACAAATTGTTATGCACGCGAAATCTCGATCGGCTAGCGGTTACGACGAAATCCCTTATTGTGTATTGAAAAACCCTCCGGTGATTGCAGTGTTACAGCAATTATTTCAGCTAGTATTCGACACGAGTATAATTCCGTCGTTATGGCGAAAAGCTATAATTTGCCCCATATTAAAGGATTGCACCACGGATAAACGCATACCAATGAACTACAGAGGCATAAGTCTATTATCGTGTGTAAGTAAACTTTATAGTTCATTTATGAACAAACGGATCACCAAGTACTTAGAGCGAAACAATATTCTCGCGGATGAACAGAATGGCTTTAGGGCAAATAGATCATGTGAGGACCACGTGTTTACTCTTAATAGTTTAATACGAAATAATGACTCCGTTTTCACAGCATTTATTGACCTGCGCAAATGTTTTGGCTTTATCGACAGAGATATGATGCTTTACAAGTTATTATTAAATAATATAGATGGAAAAATGTACAACTCGATACGAAGTATTTACGCTCAATCTTCGTCGTGTATTCGCATTAATAATAAACTGACTGAGTGGTTCTCTTGCAATACCGGTGTGAAGCAGGGAGATAACTTGTCACCAACGTTGTTCTCCATCTTTGCGAATGACCTTGTCAAGGAAATTAATGACCTTGACCTTGGAATAGATATTGACAATAGTAAATTATCTCTGCTCCTATATGCGGACGACATATGTCTTGTAGCCGATTCTGAGGAAAAATTACAAACTATGTTAGATACGCTCCACAATTGGTGTAAGAAATGGCGAGTACTTATAAACACAGACAAAAGTAAGTGTATGCACTTCAGGAAACATCGAGTTGCTCAATCAAACCATAGATTTAAGATTGGTGATAATATTCTGGAAACAGTTGATAGATACAAGTATCTGGGTGTTATCTTTCATGATAAAAATAATTTTTCATTTCATTGTGATGCTCTAGCCAAGGGTGCAGGTCGTGCATTAGGTAAAATCATATCAAAGATACACAACTATAAAGACTTTGGATATAAATCATATCAAAAACTATTTGAATCTTGTGTTGTACCAATCTTAGACTATTGTTCGTCTGTATGGGGGTACAAACATTACCAGACAATTGACAACGTGCAGAATCGAGCTATACGGTACTTCCTGGGCGTGCATAGATTTGCGCCGAAACTCGCGATTACTGCTGATACAGGATGGCTACCTAGTAATTATCGACGCTGGGTATCGATGATCCGTTACTGGAATAGACTGATATTGTTCGACGACAATAGGCTTACTAAACGCATCTTTAATATGGACTATAATAAATGTCGAAATAATTGGTGTAGTGATTTAAAAACAGTTATGTCTAATTTGAATCTGAATAATCATTTTGAAAACAAAACTGTTATACATATTGACACTGTTAAGGATAAGATAAATGAGTACTACTCAAGTATATGGAAGGCAGATATAACAAAGGTATCTAAATTAAGGACGTATACAACTTTTAAAGACAATTTTGAAACTGAACAATATGTATTGTTAAATTTAAACAAACGAGAACGTTCACTGTTAGCACAATTTAGATGTGGTATTTTACCGTTAAGAGTAGAAACAGGACGATACGTTGGCGAGCCTCCGGAGCAAAGACTTTGTTCATTTTGCAATCTAATACAGATTGAAGATGAAAGACATTTTTTACTTCAGTGTACATTTTACAATGATGTAAGAGCAGACGTTTTTAAAGATCAGTTTTCAAATAGACAGTTTAATATATTAAATGATGTGGATAAACTTATATATCTTGTCAGAAACGTTCCAAGAAAAGTAGCTAAATACATTGTTAAAGCTTATATGAGAAGAAGAAATGCATTATATAACTGATATCATTCCAATCAATATAATATTATGCAAAAGTTTAACATGTTTTATTTATTAATTGATAATGTTTAAAATGCCAACATAATTTCACGTGAAAATTATATTACTTGTATTGTATAGGTGACTTATAGGTCCATTGGGCCGGGTGTTGTGTTTAAATTTCTATTATTGTATATTATGTTACATGTACACATGTCACTTTAATAAAATATTTACTTACTTATACAAACTTACCTCCATGCGCAAAACAGACTTTAAGTTTGGGGAATTGTTCAAATACCCCACCCATCGTCATGCAACAAATGGCAGCTGCCGTCTCCGCAGGCATCCCTATATAAACAAACAACGTAATACATATGGCGTTTTTTTATAAAAACACACCAAATTCATTTGTTGTGAAAACTGATAAAATTATAACAGAACAGAATCGTGTTTGCATAAAGTGAAGTTGCTATATACATAAAGTGGCCATAACGGAAGGATGTTTGCATTAAGTGAAGTTGCTATACACATAAAGTGACCATAACAGAAGCAAGTTTGCATTAAGTGAAGTGCTATACACATAAAGTGACCATAACAGAAGCAAGTTTGCATTAAGTGAAGTTGCTATACATTAAATGGAGTTGCTATACATATAAAATGACCATGACAGAAGCATGTTTGTATTAAATGGAGTTGCATGGAGTTGCTGTACATATGAAGTGACCATGACAGAAGTATGTTTGTATTAAGTGAAGTTGCTATACATATAAAGTGACCATGACAGAAGCATGTTTGTATTAAGTGAAGTTGCTATACATATAAAGTGACCATGACAGAAGCATGTTTGTATTAAATGGAGTTGCTATACATATAAAGTGACCATAACAGAAGCATGTTTGTATTAAATGGAGTTGCTATACATATAAAGTGACCATAACAGAAGCATGTTTGTATTAATTGGAGTTGCTATACATATAAAATGACCATGACAGAAGCATGTTTGTATTAAGTGGAGTTGCATGGAGTTGCTGTACATATGAAGTGACCATGACAGAAGCATGTTTGTATTAAATGGAGTTGCTATACATATAAAGTGACCATAACAGAAGCATGTTTGTATTAAATGGAGTTGCTATACATATAAAATGACCATGACAGAAGCATGTTTGTATTAAGTGGAGTTGCATGGAGTTGCTGTACATATGAAGTGACCATGACAGAAGCATGTTTGTATTAAATGGAGTTGCTATACATATAAAGTGACCATAACAGAAGTATGTTTGTATTAAGTGAAGTTGCTATACATATAAAGTGAGTTGCTGTACATATGAAGTGACCATGACAGAAGCATGTTTGTATTAAGTGGAGTTGCATGGAGTTGCTAAACATATGAAGTGACCATGACAGAAGCATGTTTGTATTAAGTGGAGTTGCATGGAGTTGCTATACATATGAAGTGACCATAACAGAAGCATGTTTGTATTAAGTGGAGTTGCTATACATATAAAGTGACCATGACAGAAGCATGTTTGTATTAAATGGAGTTGCTATACATATAAAGTGACCATAACAGAAGTATGTTTGTATTAAGTGAAGTTGCTATACATATAAAGTGACCATGACAGAAGCATGTTTGTATTAAATGGAGTTGCTATACATATGAAGTGACCATGACAGAAGCATGTTTGTATTAAATGGAGTTGCTATACATATAAAGTGACCATGACAGAAGCATGTTTGTATTAAGTGGAGTTGCATGGAGTTGCTGTACATATGAAGTGACCATGACAGAAGCATGTTTTTATTAAATGGAGTTGCTATACATATAAAGTGACCATAACAGAAGTATGTTTGTATTAAGTGAAGTTGCTATACATATAAAATGACCATGACAGAAGCATGTTTGTATTAAGTGGAGTTGCATGGAGTTGCTGTACATATGAAGTGACCATGACAGAAGCATGTTTGTATTAAGTGGAGTTGCTATACATATAAAGTGACCATAACAGAAGCAAGACTGCATTACGTGAAGTTGCTATACATATAAAGTGACCACAACAGAAGCAAGACTGCATTAAGTGAAGTTGCTATACATATAAAGTGACCATAACAGAAGCAAGACTGCATTAAGTGAAGTTGCTATACATATAAAGTGACCATAACAGAAGCAAGACTGCATTAAGTGAAGTTGCTATACATATAAAGTGACCATAACAGATGCATGTTTGTATAAAGTGAAGCTGCTAAATACATAAAGTGACCATAACAGAAGCAGGACTGTATTAAGTGAAGTTGCTATGCATATCAAGTGACCATAACAGAAGCAAGTTTGTATTTAGTGAAGTTGCTATACATATACAGTGTTCATAACAGAAACATGTTTGTATTTAGTGAAGTTGCTAGGCATATACAGTGTTCATAACAGAATCAGGTTTGTATTAGGTGAAGAGAGAAACATTTTATACAGGTACACACCACCGCAGGTACACGCAACCGCGATTTCCCCCCTCCCCACTCTACCATCGACGGAGGACTGACGACGACAAGCGGTCTCAATAGGTCACTTTGAGCATTGGCTCAGATGAGCTAACAAATAGCCTGACATACCCACGAGCCACGGCATCCAATACTTTGACTTCCGACCTCCATCCTCCATATCCCAAGGATGAACGAATATGGCCATTCCGTGCTCCTCGGCGGACTGTGCACGTGTAAATATAAATCGATAAATACATAATGTGTAATTATTTGTATTTAATGAACACTTTTAAATTCACTGAAAGAAACAAACACAATTATTTCTCTAAAACTCTATGTAGTATTCATGAACTTCTTATCTTTGAACTATTGACCTTTGTGCTACAAGGACGTTGGTCTACATATAATATACAAGATCAGTACTCTGAAGCACGTGTCTCGTTCACGGGTATTGTTCAAGAATGTATGACACATTACTATGTTCATTACGTTTAGGGGGGTCGTTTGTGGCCGAGTGGTAAGAGTCCCTGACTTGAAATCACTTGCCCCTCACCGTTGTGGGTTCGATCCCTCAGGGGCCTATGAATCTTTATGTGAGGAAGCTATCCAGCTAGCTTGCGGAACGTCGGTGGTTCTATCCAGGTGCCCGCCTGTGCACGAAAATTGCCCGAAGGGGCACCTGGGGTTTTCCTCCACCAATGGAAGCTGGAAAGTCGCCATATGACCTTTGCTGTTGGTGCGACTATAATTTCCAATTCAATTCAATTCATTACGTTTACATATTGTAGATATTTGTAGATATGCAAATTTGGTGAATTGAATTGGATTTATTAGTCGCAACCACAACTAATGTCATCCAATATTGGAGAAAGATCCCACGTGCCCCTCCTGGAAATGTTCGTGCACGGGTGGGAACCATTGACGTTCTGCTTCTCGCCTGCTGGACAGCTTTCTCACATGAAATATTCCTGGTCCCATAAAGGCACAAACCCACAGCGATGAGGGGCGAGTGATTTTAAATTAGAGACCACTCATCCACTGTTACTAAAAGGGTGTTCCACGGAACACTTGTGTCGTCTGTCGTGTGCTATCTCACCACTTACAATACAGTATAAAGCAATACTTCATGAATTATGGAGCAGTTTTTTTTCCGAAGTGTTAAAGTTTATGAAAAGGGGCATACATCTGCATTGGATAATTGATAAGGAAGAACTGTATAAAGTTTCATTACCATAGGTCAATATTTTGCCAAGCTATGAGCTAGGTTAGGTTGCAGGTTAACATTTAATGAAAAGGGGGCACAACTCTGCCAAAATGAAAGTCAAAGGTATTGAACGTGTGTGTGGGGACAATGATAGGTGAGCCGTCTCACTTCCGGAGATGCGGACAATAATAGATGGCCCCTCTCGCTCCCAGAGGTGGGGGGAATGATAAGCGGCCCCTCTCGCTCCCAAGGTTGGGAACAAAGACAGTTGGCCCATCTCGCTCCCAGGGGTGGTTACAATGATAGGTGGCCCCTCTAGCTCTCAGGGGTAGGGACAATGATAGGTTGTCCCTCTCTCGCTCCCGCGGATGGGGACAATGATAGGTGCATAATCTCGAAAGCTTAACACATACTCACTGCAAATACTGGTCTGAGTTCTGGAGCGTCTAAATTCCAGTCGTTGATGTGAGATCCTATTTGCACTGCAGGAAAACCTTGGCGAAAGATTACGAGACATTGTCAAAACATGCATTATATCCTAATCGATATCAAATATAACAGAAATGGAAACAAACGCCTTCCACTAATGCGGATATTTTTCAACATTAGGTCAATGACCTGTACATAGTAAGTATGTCACAGCGACCAAGTAACCTACTTCCTTATTGTAAAAATACAATGTTTCAGCCTAAACAATGTAACCAGTATATGACAACCAGAACACTGGGTGCCCTTTTTTTATATACATAAATGAGGTCTTAAGTAGGTCATGGTGGTCTTTTTTTTATTTTTGTAAAGCTGAAAGTGTAAAAATGCTCAAGGTGTGTCCTGTCGCTATGCTGTTCTATGTTGTTCCTAAAATTTGACACGGTTTAATGTAATGCATGCTCTTTGTGTTGTGACTGTTCTTTTGACTTCTTATTATAATGTATCTGTAATGATTCTACATTATACAAATTCAGAAACTTATTTATAGGACCATAATAAAAAAAATGTTTGCTTTCCCAAACGAGACAGGTACAAAAAATCGGCCCGACTCCAAACTTTTTTTCGTAAAAATTATGATTTTTTTAGTCGTATCCTGTCGGACCCGCATTTTATACGGTCCCTCATTGTAGGAAAAAAGACGACCTTTCCTACCTATCTACCCGTCCGAAAAATCTTAGGTCGGGTTTGGGCAAACTAAGTTAGTTTTAAATGTGCTCTTTTTTCCATAAAAAAAGAAAGAAAAGAGAACATCAACGAACCTAATTCACGTTTACATCGTATCAGCTCTTTCACCGCCAATGCCGGCGCCTGCATGGGTAGTGTGCCCATTCCGACGAATCTGTCGGGATGTTTATTCACGGATTTGGCCAGATCGTTGTTAAGTATCTCACACAGGTCTAACGTATCTTCTTCTTTTGCCTGAGATATAAAGCTATGAAAATGATACATCCAGCTGTGAGAATCATAACTCTTCTGGTTTTATATTCAGTACCTACCATATGATGCTTGTTGGTTTGATGTTTAACGTCATTTTCCAGCACATTTTAGGCTATGCATGACGGCCGATTTTTTTTCGGGGTGAGGCAGACCACTCACTTATCCTGGGTAGAACCGCTACTGTATACCTCTCGCCATCCGTAAGAATCGACACTTCCTCACATACAAGTTGAGCTCCTAGTGAGATTCGAACTCGCAGCGGTGAGGCCAGAGGGTTGACAGTGTCGTTAACCCCTCGCCCATGGAGGAACTATGCCAACCATATGAACCTACCTATGGTAGTTAAAGAATATAAACCCACGATTCTCACAGCTCTCTTACATCAACATATATCATGTATATATGAAGGCAACGGAAAGCCAGTCATCTACATGAACGTTCACTTCGAACGAGTTCAATATTGTTGATTTAAAATGGGTTTTATTTAAAGAATGTAATTGTTTGAGCCGCCCTAGAGCCAGAGGAAGGATACATAACGTTCAAAGCAGTTTGACTTCGTAAACATTTGAATAAAACCATATGAAATGACTCAAATCAATGAATGCTTAATAACACGTGTATATTATACTGGGCTATATATTATAGGTTATTGCATTTGTATGGCGACATAATACATGTAGCGAGCTGTTTTGGCAAAGGTTCACATGTTCATATGTTTATTAAAGGTCTTCATCATATCACTTGCGTTTTATTTAGCTGCCAATTCTATGTCGGCAGAACTGCACGTTTTTATTTCGGTGTAAATAGGGTGGGCCGTAATACCCAATTAAACTCTACCCAATTAGATAATTGAATTATTCGGGGCATTTTAAAATTAGGACAATACTTGCTATATATTATACAATACAGACCCAATAACTAAACATGACGGGCACCGTCGACAACGCCTGTACGTCGACGCCCGTTGCATCCATCTCCTTTATCCGCTCCTCCAACGACCAGCAATTAGGCTGTACCTTACGGAAGAACTTTTCGCCTTTCATCATGTTCGCATCGCGTCCTTCGCAATTGTGGTCCAACTGCACCCAGTCGCCATATCCATAACGCTGTGGGTAAATGTAAAAAACTATTCAGCGATGCACAGTTGATACTAAAATGAACGGTGTTTTACAACCCTTCAAAAGCTAAGGTCATATCGGGTTCAACCGCTGGAAAAGGTGATGAGCAAAAACAACAACAACCGACAATACACTGTACTGGTGATGATGATTTCTGGAAATGAATATCATCTCATCATGTTCTCAATTCCCATTATTTTCAAAACCATGGTATGTGGTGTATAAATCAATACTATTAATTCATATGGTGCGTTAAATACTGATTTACATTGCAAATACTATTTCTTATTCACGTAGAAGTGACATTGAAACTAATGATATTGAGTCATTGTGGATTCAAATCAATGTAACAAACAACAAACCATTTTGTTAAATTTTGTCTATAGACCTCTTGATTCGACATAATCTTGGATAGATCATTACGAAACAGCCCGGTCAGATTCTTTAAACTAGAAACTAATTTAATTGGTGATTGAATATTTTCCAGAAGAAGGTTTCAGAAATACTAAATCGAATGCGGTTATTCATGACTATGGGTTTTCGCAAGTTATTTAAACACCAACCAGAGTAACAAGGAGTACATCTATAGACCATGTTTATAGTACAAACCCAGACAACTTAAGTGAATTGAATTGAATTGGGTTTTAAGGCGCACCAACACATGAAAGGTTTTATGGCGACTAACAGGCATGAACATACCAGGCTCATCCTCCATGTACATCGAGATAAAATATGGAGAATGGGCCTAGGACCTTCTCACCCTGAACTGCAGAGTTGCTGCAAATTCTATTGTAGACACTCCTTTTACGCTGGAGCCACGTTTATTGTTTTTCTGCCACTGCTCTTAGTGATTTGAGCGAGATGGCACCTGAAACAATGCAGTTGTCATGATGAAGACCTTTAATGAGCATGAACAAAAAATGACAAAATGAATATGAATGTGGGTGGGGGTGGGGTCCTACCCCTCTGCATGTGTGTTTGCATTCTACCACGGCAACCACACGGGGGACAACTTAAGTGAAATTAAAGTTCCATTGTATTGTATTAGTGACCACTTTCCAGTTTTATTAACAAGAAATATCAAGCATGGAAAAATTATTATTATTTATAGTCATGAAGTTATGACCTAGGTGTTATAATAATTTTGATGAAATTAAATTTTGTCTTGATTTACAAAACAGCTGTCTTGAAGAGTGTGAAATGTTTGCCGATCCAAATCATTCATTAGATTTCTTATATATATATAAATATTGTTTTAGCTAAACATGCTCCAATTAAAACTAAAAGAATAAAAACTAGAACTCTTCCAGGATGGTATACTGATGAAATTCACAATGCAAGAGCGCTCAGAGATTTCAATCATAAATTGAAAAACTGGATCAATATAAAATATGGAGAAATAAAACAACATCAATTATTGAAAAAGAAAAGAGATTTTTTTCAACAAAGCCATTCTTAAAAATAAGGACTCAAAATATATGTAACGTATGTGGACGCCGCGAGTCAAGACTGAGCACTGTTTTTTCCCTTTAAAGCAAAGTAATTATATACAGTATATAACATATCTACAGGACAGCTTATATTCATAGCTTGCATATACGTGTATGCAGACCATTGTCTACGTAAGATAACATTCATCTGTACACCTGAGCGTATTTCTACATTAAAACAAAGTTCGACTGGAATGTATTAACAAACAAGCTGGTTTATAACTGATCGAACAACTATTCAGGCAAGGATCGGATTCAGAGTGGAATATGGGATGTGGTGGTAGGGTGCTGGGCAGGTGGGGGCAAACAAAGGGCTTACGCTTCATATACTCTGTAATCTGAAGAGTAAAATGTGCATAAAGTTTGAAAAACGGATGTGACGTCCCTAAAAAATAGGGGAACAACTGAAGGAGAGAAAGGAAGGGACAGAAGCTTTCGTGTCGACAAAAAATGCTTGTCAGTTTTCCTCCCCTAAACGTTACGCCATTTCGTGAATGATGTGGTGTTTTACGTCACGTCCACACATAAATAGGTCACACTGTGCGCGCAAAAACGGACGGAAAATTGTATCAAGTTAGATACAAGAAATAAACAGTAACCCTATATAGGGCAAAGCATGACCAATCGATTGATCATACCGAACCAATACGATACCCGTCTAGGTTGAAGTCCATACCCCTCTGCAAAGTAACAAACAATTGACACATTGTAACTCCCCCGTAATCCGTAAGAACTGGGTTGGGAGAGATGGGGGTGGGGGTATTTCATGAAATATTTCGTTATATCCAACACGGTTATTCCATATAGAAATGTTTAATTGTGTGGCTCGCACTCATACACTAAATATATCATAGGCCGGGGCAGTTTTAACAGATAACAGAATAATTTTCCGCACTATTTCAAAAGAAAAATACCATATGAGGCGATAAACATTCTTATCGATCAATGTCCTATATAGATTCTATCGTACGACTTATAAGACGCCAGCATATGGCTTAATGGCTCATTTAAATGTATTGTTTATATTTACTTCATACTATATATTAGCAGACCTAGCGATGTGTGTGGGGGCGAGTGGGGACGGACGGCTGTGCAGAGCGGTGCCACTGCTGCCGCCGCTAGCACCACCACCACCACCACCACCACCACCACTACTACTACTACTACTACTGCTGCTGCTGTTAGTACTACTTCTGCTACTACTACTACTACTACTACTACTACCACCACTACCACTACTGCAACTACTTCTACTACTTCTACTACTGCTGCTGCTGCTACTACTACTTCTAGTATTACTACCAACACTACCACTTCCGCTGCCGCTACCGAATACAGCTGCTGCTGCTGCTGCTAACACTGCAGCTGCCGCTACCGCTGCCTCCGCCACCATCACCACTACCACCAACACCACTGATGGCTCTTCTGATAGTATGATATACACCATAGTAAGAGCTAAGCCTATTATTCTCGCAGCTACCACTGTATCGCCGCCGCCACCACAACCACCACCACCACCACTACTACTACTACACTATTATACTGCTGATGCTCCTTCTATCGCTGTAGCAGCTGATGAAGATGACAATACAAGCCTGTCTGACAGTTTTATTATATGCGATCCTGTCGAAATAGACGACACATACTATGTGACATTGAATCACCGTCACATTGTCCTTTAATGCAACTGTATATATATGTAACTGACATATACAATAACACGGATATATACACGTACCTCCCTCAAGTCCGGCCATGTCTCCGGTAATATGTGAGTATGTATGTCAATCTTCATCTTCGTACACTGCTACGATCCTCGCAAAGTTTATAAAAGTATTGCCAGTGTGCTGTGCCAATTAAATTGTAAACACAAACGTATGTGTGTTAAGCTAAGGTCAATGTCAGGCCACACAGCTCTGACTAACCAATCGGATTAGCCATTCGCGGAGGTGTGTCTAGCATATCGCTACTTCTCGGATATATTTACTTGGATAGGATTGATGAAGGATACTGGATAGATCAATAGACTGAATCAATCAGTAATGACTTACTGAATGAATGAATGAATGAATTGAATGAATGAATGAATGAATGAATGAATGAAGAATGAATGAACGAACGAACGAATAAATGAACGAACGAACGAATAAATGAATGAACGAAAGAACGAACGAACGAACGAACGAATGAAGATGAATGAATTGAATTTTGTGTAACGGCTCATCATCACAGCACAGTATGGGTTTTTGAGTGCCGCTCCATAAACAGAATCCTGTTTAGCTCCATAAACAGAATCCCTTTTATGGTCACTTTTCTCTCTTGGTTGTTTAATAAATCTGTAGTGGTTCTGCAGTAGAAGACGCTGAACACTTTTTTTTCAACTGTATTTTATTTCGTACACAACGGCTTCGTTTGTTTCAGTCAACTCGTACATTTCACCCATTAAATTTAAATACAATACTTTTTGGTCGCGAACACTTGTCGGATGACGATAATCAAATTCTCTTCGAAGCAGTGCAAATGTACATAAGAGAAACACAGAGGTTTGCCTAGATTTAGATTTACTTTTGAAACTCATGCTGATTGACTCTCTTCTTTCGAACTTGACACAATCTCTATACTTCTTCTTTTTTTCCCCTTTTTTCTTCACTAGTTCCTAGTTTTTCTTTCTCACTACCTTTTCTCTATTCATGATATTATGTGCAAGTTATGTATATTTACCTATGTAATTGTCTAACTTTGTGTGTATACTATTTTGTCGGGAAGGGCATTAACTAATGTTGTAAGAACTTGTAGCCCAACCCTTTTGCGATTATATATTGGCAATAAAATATGTTTAAATTAATAAATCTGTTATTATCGGGAAACCACAATTTATATGGCTTCAATTAAATCGTTCCATTGACCGTAAATTGCGCTTGTTTGTTTGGATGGTGTTTTTACGTCGTTTTAGCACATTTTAGGCCATATAGTTTTTCATTTGTAGAACCAGTACTGTAAACATCTCGCCCTCCGTATATTTAAATAGATATGCATGTATATACACTTTCTCTGAATTGAACTCTTAAACGGTCACACGACACTCTTGAAGTATTTAACAATTTAAGTATTTATATTTGCACCTCGATTTGTAAGTCCAGTAACACCTTGACTTTAAAGCTGCGCGCATATAATAAATAAAAGGTAATACAATTTAAAGTTTTTAACTATTTTCGCTGTTTTACCAAATAAATAATAATTATATTGGTGCGATATAATAAATAATAACTATTGGCTTTAAACTATTCAATTAAGTATTAATACTGATTTGCAAATATTCTTTTAAATAAGTCCATTTAAATAAAACTCTCAAATATATATTGTGCACTTTTGTCCATTTATGATTATTTTCAATGTGGGTTTATATACTGAACCAAACAGCTAACACACTGGTCAGTAGACAATACTTTTAATCAGTGGCGTAGCTGTGCCTAAAAATAATGTCCAGACTCTATTGTGCCCATCGCGTCAGGTATACCTTGACGTGTTCGTTGGCGAACGGACTATAAACCTTAGAACTACACACACAAACACACACACACACACACACACACACACACACACAGCTGTGCCTAAATCAGTATGTAGACACAAGGCACAAGATCTAGGGAGGTCCGAGGGGGCGCTCTCCCAAAAAATTATTTTTTTGGAAGGAAAGCAAATCCTGCATTCTGACGGTATTTTAAGCAGCAAATGATATGTTTTTAATCCGCGATTTCAAGATTGTTTATATCTAAAAACATCGGAACAGATCAAAATAACATATATTAATATGAATACTTGCTTTCTGAAAATCTTTCGAAATTTTGCACAATCATGGTGTGTTTGGTTCCGAAAGACCGCGAGCGAAATCAGTTCGAGTTTTATTTTCTGAAAAGACCACGAGTAAAAATTGGTATGAGCTGACCATACCCCTCCACCCACTACCCCACTCAGTTTTTATTGCATTTTTGGCAGTTTTAATTTTTGGATTTCTGGAGACAATGTGTAGGCACGTGCATACAGTGCCTATAGGCAGCTACGCCACTGTGAGACAGGTGATTTGAATGATTTTTTTTTAATTTACAGTCGTTATTGACAAGATATTTGTCTCGTTCAGAATGACATTTGTTTTGATTTATTGATTGTTATTATTGAGATATTAAAGGTATTGTCTACTGGTGCGTTAGCTGTTTGGTTCAGTATATGTCCGGTGTGTATCATAGAATATCACATTGATTGCAAAAAAGCAGATTCTTGATTCACGCCGTAATAGGTCTAGTGTGATTGAAGCCGTCCCCACAGACACCTTCAACTAACCATATCAATCATTTCCATATATTCTACAAAAATTCATAATGACCATGAACAAAATGTTTAAATAGTAAATTATACGTTAACATATAATTCAAATATCCAATGGCGGAAATCAGTGTAACTATATGTTTTACAATTTATATATGTGTAGTTTTGTTTATTTCAGCTACAATTCTTGGGCAAGGATTGCTACACACAATTTTTCTTCAGCATCCTCGGTTACGAAATAATGGGGTTAAGATATTTAATATGTTCGAACGTTTATAGTTTAAGTCAATAAAAGTATCTATCTTTATAAAGCGCAGTTACAAGTAAGTAAACATTTAAATGTACAATGTGAGACACGTGTTAGAAGTCTTCATAATTCTTCATCACCTCTGCATTTCAATACAAACAACTGATAGTTTTAGATCAATTTCA
The DNA here is from genome assembly GCA_037043455.1 of Cyrtodaria siliqua. Taxonomy (NCBI): domain Eukaryota; kingdom Metazoa; phylum Mollusca; class Bivalvia; order Adapedonta; family Hiatellidae; genus Cyrtodaria; species Cyrtodaria siliqua. The sequence goes on along the minus strand of JAWPHD010010846.1, from coordinate 21,673 downwards.
TTACAGCAGATCATGATTATGCTTTGATATTATCCGCTTCTATGCGGAGTATCGAAGCCTAGGAGAAATAATAATAATAATAATAATAATAATAATGACAACAACAAAAACAATAATAATAATTATTCAATGATAATAATAAAAATAATAACATCTTTATTTAAAAAGACTACTACTACTACTACTATTACTACTACTGCTGCTGCAGCTGCTGCTACTACTGCTACTATTACTACTACTTCTACTACTACTACTACTACTACTATTACTACTACTGCTGCTGCAGCTACTACTACTACTACTACTACTACTACTACTACTACTGCTGCTGCTGCAGCTGCTGCTGCTACTACTACTACTACTACTACTACTACTACTACTACTGCTGCTGCAGATGCTGCTACTACTACTACTACTACTACTTCTACTACTGCTGCTGCCGCTGCTGCTACTACTACTAATACTAATACTACTACTACCACTGCCACTAACTACTATTACTACTACTACTACTACTACTACTATTACTACTACTGCTGCTGCAGCTACTACTACTACTACTACTACTACTACTGCCGCTGCAGCTGCTGCTACTGCTACTACTACTACTACTACTACTACTGCCACTACTACTACCACTGCCACTTACTACTTCTACTACTACTACTACTACTACCACTGCCACTACTACTACCACTGCCACTAACTACTACTACTACTACTACTACTACTACTGCCACTACTACTACCACTGCCACTAACTACTACTATTACTACTACCACTGCCACTAACTACTACTACTACTACTACTACTACCACTGCCACTAACTACTACTACTACTACCACTGCCACTAACTACTACTACTACTACTACTACTACTGCTACTACTACTACAACTACTACTACTGCTACTACTACTATACTACTACTACTACTACTACTACCACTGCCACTACTACTACCACTGCCACTAACTACTACTACTACTACTACTACCACCACTACTACTACTACTACTACTACTACTACTACCACTGCCACTACTACTACCACTGCCACTAACTACTACTACTACTACTACTACCACTACTACTGCTACTACTACTACTACTACTACTACTACTACTACCACTGTCACTACTACTACCACTGCCACTAACTACTACTACTACTACCACTGCCACTAACTACTACTACACTACTACTGCTACTACTACTACTACTACTACTGCTACTACTTCTACTACTACAAAAATATTTAGGTAACGGGGATGTAAATGTGTGGTAAATGCGTGATAATACATCTGACATTAATTAATCCAACCTCACTTTATGTCTTACATAAAAATGCACATATAACAGGATGAACCAAAAATAACATATTGAACATAAAATGTACAAAATGAATGGGAATGATTCAATAGATTATAAAATATATTTATTAAAGGTGTCTATTATAAGTAATAGTACTATTACTAATTACATGAGTCTTCTAATTAATTCAAAGAGATGGAGGAGGGGTTGGGGAGGGGATGGGGGAGGAGCGGGGTTATCACAAACTGATGCGTCCATTGACCTGGACAGTGTTCTGAATTGAATTGAATCGACTGTTGTTTAACGTCTCATCAGCACAGTATAGGTTATTTAGAGCCACCCCAGAGAGAAGGGAATGATACATAGGAATCCGGGAACCGTGCCCTACTCTTATTATCGAATATATTCCTATGGTTCTTTAACGTGCTCGGAGGACAGACCGATACACGGACCGCCCGGTTTGCGTCCCCGTCCGACGGATAATGGAACGTGTCTTGCCCAAGAACACACCACGAAACACACCTCCGGTTACAAACGACTGCGCCACGCCAGCCCTCGACAGGGTTCTGAAACTGGAAAGAATAAAGTTCTAAAACACATATGAGGATATGCCATATAAAATGTGTATGTTGAATCATTACTCATTAACAAAATAATAATAAAAATATGAAAAAAAGACAAAAAACAGCAAAAAAACAACAACAACACGACAACAAACACATGAGCAAACGAATGACTTCCCACATTAAAACAGCAGAATTATTAAAGACGTTTTAAGATACTGACGTTAGTATTGTTTTAAAATAGAAACGAGTAGTGATGAAGTAACATCCCTCTTTGTGTTACAGCTCAAAATGTCTCACGGAATAGTCAGCTCGCGTTTTGAGCTTGAAGCTGTATTTTCTGACAACTTTAACAGTTAAAGTCTGTAGCTATCGTTCGACGTGAAGCCTTTGCAATGCTTTAATTTCGCAAATCTTTCCCGAATGAAGAAGTACTATTCCAGCGAATACCCTTCCAGGCATGATATCATTAAAACCCATTTGTGGAAAACCTACAAACGCGTGTTAATTTACCATATTACATTCCGCGCAATTTCGTTTCCATCACTCCCGCAGATGTGTCCAAACAAATTACAAATCAAAACCAAGATTTTTCATGTAGTGGTTTATCGAATTAAAAATGAATATGGATAAAACGCACGGCGATGCGTCGGAGATTTTTGACAAGTCCATGCCAGGTTATGGGCATAATCCCTCGGGGCGCCCCGTTCAGGCCAATTGTGGGTTCTATCCTCAAATGAACATGGGCCGCGAGTCAATGACGGAGGAGCAGGTTGGGAGAATGAACCAAGCGGAGTACGGACCGAGATTCACAGGTAAGTGAAAACCATTCAGTTTTACTGTTTCATTTGTCGAATTGATTTGTTTTCATTTCTTTTATTTAATGTAAACCTTAATGCATCATCTTAAATGTTTAAAATAATTACTAACAAAGAAACTGTTTAAGCATAATATTGTAATAATATACAAATAAAGGTATACCTACAATTAATTTTAAACCTCTTGATTGAAATTGGGGCCTAATAAATGCCTCATCATCTTCATGTACATATTTTTTTCACATACACAGATATTTTTTTTAATGATCCAAACAAAAAACACAAATAAGACTGTTATTCTAGCTTCCGCACAAAAAAAAGAAAGAAAAAGAGAGAGAAAAAATGAGGCGAGAAAATTGTCTTGTTAGCCTATTCCTGGTTTCCTGATATTTTGCAGTTGTCAACGCAATTGATACCCCATTAAATAAATACATAATTAAGTTTGTTAATTCACCGAGACAAGAGCGAAAAGAAACAATTGAATTATCGGCCGTGACGTCCCGATCATTCAAAAGTAATAAAATCAGACCTAAATGCGGTTGATTTGATTTGCAGTAATAAAATACGAAATTTGTCTGAAACTTCCATTTGTCGTCGTGCAGTAAAAGGTATATATATAGTGTTTGCTTTAAGACTTTCGTATTTCGAATAGAACAGTTAAATATATTGAAGATGTAGTTTAATATCTATGATTTTTTTGTATTAACATGAGTTCTTAATTTACCCGTGATTTAAAGAGTTGAAAGTCTTAAAATGTATAAACATATTTGGATATAACTGTATATTGTAATTCTATGGATATGGGATTAATTTCAAGGTATGTATCAATTTACAGTTGTTGTTTTTAATGATTTTTTTTCAAGATATTTTTTCTAAATGAACGAATTGAGTTTTTTGAAGAAAATGCCGAAATAAATACTGAAGGATACCATGACTGATTACCGAAACTATGTAAAGCTGCATTAGACGCGACTTCTACCTTACAACAACAACAACAACAAAATTGCGTTGAAAAACATTACACAACTTCTGATATTGAATATTTACTAAACATAAGCAATATGTTTTGACGGAATTCGCAACACAACACAACAAAAGAGGTTGGTTGTATGGTGTTTACGTCATTTTCAACACATGTAAGGTTATATATGACGGTCGATTTTTTGTGTTGGTGGCAGACCACTCACTTTTTCTGGATAGAACCAGTACTTTACACCTCCCGCCATCCGTAAGAATCGACACTTCCTTACTTACAAGCCGAGCTCCCAGTGGGATTCGAACCCGCAGCGGTGAGAGGCGAAGGTTTACAACGCAACGTCGTTAGTCATTCGGCCATGGAGACAAAGAGTACCACTAAAATAAATCTCGCCGACTGAGCTTTTACTGGACAATTACGTAATGCAAGATATACTGCAATTACAACCTGATGCGCTAATGGATATCACGTGAGCAACATAAATGTAAATCTTGCGGTCTCAGCCATGTTTACAAACAATAAATAATATATATAATTAGTATATACTTTCCAGTGAAATAGTGCATTTTATGATTAAAATAAAACCTTATATTTTCATTGTTTATATTATATTTTCACTCAAAATAACGTCATGCAACTGTTGACGTTTTTTACGTTGTTGACGTTATTGACGTCATTGTTTTGGCGCATTAGGCTATATGTTTTCTGCATAAATGTCCAGGTTGTGAATAGATTCTATATACTAAATAGATTATTTGTTGGTTTGTCGTGAATATAGGATTTATTTTCATCTCGAAGTGAGAAAACTCAAATATTTTCACTCGTTCTAAAGCAATCGTAAAAATATATGTTTTCTCACTTCTCGATGAAAATAAATCCTATATTCACTCAGAACAAACAAATATCCTCTCTATCTATATATATATAGCGGTAACACAAAGGTAATATGAAATGCATGTCTCAGTGCGTTAGAAATAGTACCTTTAACATAGTTGATTAACAGTCTTAATGCGGATTGGTTAAACTGGGTAGGTATTACACTTCCTATCAACCCTCTGACGTCACGTCCTTCAAACATGGACGTCATTTAAAACGAATTTAAATGTCTTTAAACGTCAGACAACATGCCACCACAAAATCAACGATGACGTTATTTTAAAGTAACAATAAATTCAAACAACAAATTTAAATCATTAAAAACAGGATGAAGCTGCATATTTTCTTGGTTTTGTGAGAATTTATTTGTCTCCCTATTCTATCAGGTTTATTTGTCTCCCTATTCTATCAGGTTTATTTGTCTCCCTATTCTATCAGGTTTATTTGTCTCCCTATTCTATCAGGTTTATTTGTCTCCCTATTCTATCAGGTTTATTTGTCTCCCTATTCTATCAGGTTTAAGGTCTAATTTTTTGGATTAATAAATCGAGGTCCTTATAAATATTTAAAGATTGCCCTTTTAAATTTAGTGTTGTTACCTTTTTTTTTAAAAAGTTGATTAACGGAAGTTTAAATAACTTTTAAAGAAACCAATCCGCCAAATAGCGGCAAAATTACACTATAAAACCGCTCATTAAAACTAGATCTAGGTGTTCTGGTCATATAATAACGCATATGCTTCGATTAAAAGTATACGTTTATTCGATAGTTCTTAAAATACCTGAGACTGAATATGCGTAAAATGAGGTCAGGTTAAAGCCGTTTCTATTGTGTCTACAGATTGTGGTAGATTGTCAGAATATGTAATCAGTAAGTTTAGACACGGTGTACATCTGTTGTAAAATGTGCCAGTTGATGGAGGGATAGGGACTTTAACATTGCCATTGTTACCTTTAACGTAGATTGTTACCTTTAACGTAGATTGTTACCTTTAACGTAGATTGTTACCTTTAACGTAGATGATTGTTACCTTTAACGTAGATTGTTACCTTGAACGTAGATTGTTACCTTGAACGTAGATTGTTACCTTTAACGTAGATTGTTACCTTGAACGTAGATTGTTACCTTTAACGATTGTTACCTTTAACGTAGATTGTTACCTTTAACGTAGATTGTTACTTGTTACCTTTAACGTAGATTGTTACCTTGAACGTAGATTGTTACCTTGAACGTAGATTGTTACCTTTAACGTAGATTGTTACCTTGAACGTAGATTGTTACCTTTAACGATTGTTACCTTTAACGTAGATTGTTACCTTTAACGTAGATTGTTACTTGTTACCTTTAACGTAGATTGTTACCTTGAACGTAGATTGTTACCTTTAACGTAGATTGTTACCTTTAACGTAGATGATTGTTACCTTGAACGTAGATTGTTACCTTGAACGTAGATTGTTACCTTGAACGTAGATTGTTACCTTTAACGTAGATTGTTACCTTGAACGCAGATTGTTACCTTTAACGTAGATGATTGTTACCTTTAACGTAGATTGTTACCTTGAACGTAGATTGTTACCTTGAACGTAGATTGTTACCTTGAACGTAGATTGTTACCTTTAACGATTGTTACCTTTAACGTAGATTGTTACCTTTAACGTAGATTGTTACTTGTTACCTTTAACGTAGATTGTTACCTTGAACGTAGATTGTTACCTTTAACGTAGATTGTTACATTGAACGTAGATTGTTACCTTGAACGTAGATTGCTAGCTTGAGTGAAATTGTTTTGGTTAACGCGAACGTTGTTGCACCACTCACAAGCACAACTGGAGCCAAGCAAGCCGAAAACACTGTTTATGTTTACGTGAATTTAGCTAGTCATGTCATCTTTTTGTTGTTATATTGTCCCAACTTCTGTCAAACAGTTGCTTGCACATTGGGTAGATAAATGAGCTGTCTTAAGAATTAATAAACATAACATTTACCAGGAAGATTACAATAACTATTAGTTGTGTCATGTTACTGCTTTGCAATTACAAACACGCATATGATTACCTTGGTTTACAATTCCGAACCAGTATTTAAATACCTATTTTGTAATAAAAAACCAAAGCGCAGTATTGTAGTGGATAGAGTGTCTGTCATGCACTCGGAAGACCGCGGGTTCAAGTTCCCTGGTCGTATCATATGAAGGACTTTAAAAATGGTAGTAGTCACTTGTATCCCTTGCTTGACGATCAAATAAATAGAGAATAATCAACAGTCTCAGTGTGATACGAAAAATATGTCACGAGAACACGTAATTCCTGTTAAAAAACGAGTTCGAAAAACGAGTTTTTTAACAGAATTACAGCGTGTTCGAGTGACATATTTTTTGTATCACACCGAGACTGTTGATTATTCTATTTATTAAATACTTATCAGTGATTTTTTAAGGATACCTCGCGTCCCTCACACAGGGTAACCTCGCTTAATAATACATTTGGCAGATTTTGAAATGAGCCGTTAAAATTTGCTTGTTGAAAGCAATCGCAACCTACAGTACCATTAAATACAAAAATGGTCAAAAAGTAGTTCTGGCAAAGTGATATCGTCACAAAATGATATCGTCACTGGTGTCACGATATCACTTTTGTCTGATACTAAAACTATGTCACTGAGAAATCCTTATAAATCACTGACAGGTATTATAATAATGGGAAGTGCCACGTCTGGTTGGTAGACAAAAAGTGACTGGGTTGTGTACGATATATTACGGCGTGGTATTCCACAGTGATAGCACAAAAGAGACAATAGGTCGACCACCACCACAAGCACTATATAGACAATAGGTCGACCACCACCACATTACACTACACACACATTCTTATCATATGTCTATACTCTATTATGCCTATAAAATATATCAGCGGTGGGTGTCCTGTCGGTTAAAATATGGCGGAGGGATTTATATACAACTTAGAACTCCCCCACCCCGCCAACGCCCCCACCACACCCGCGCCCACACACATATTACAAACCATTATATTATTGCCCACTTTTCAATTAAAACAACACTATTATTGCCATATTTGCAATAACAAACCAGTATTTGTTATTAGTTACTACTTTGCATTTTCAAACCAGTATATTATTTGCAAACTTGAAATTACAGAGACGAATGATTGCTTTCTTTGCAATAACAAGCCTGTATTTTTTATGTTTTACTACTTTGCATTTCAAACCAGGATATTATTAATGACTTTGCAATTACAAACCAGTATGTTATTGCCCTCTTTTAAATAACAAACAAGTATAGTATTGTCAATTTTGCAATAGCACACCCGTATGTTATTTTATACTTTGCAATTACAAACCAGTATATAATTGCCGACCTTGCAATTACAAACTAGAGTATTAGAGTTTACATGGAAATTACAAACAGTGATGGTATTGTATACTTTAAAATTGTAAACCATTGTATTATCCCCTACTATGCAATTACAAACCAGTATATTATTGCCTACTTTTTAATTACCAACACGAATATTATTGCCATCTTAGCAATAACAAATCAGTTTTTTTTTATTTCCTACTTCGCATTTTCAAAACCGTATATTATTGCCCATCTTGGAAATACAAACCAGTTTATTGTTGCCATCTTTTGCAATTATTACAAAAGTAGATATTAATTTCGAACCGGAAATTACCATTAAAGGACCACAGTCAACCAAAGAAACGCATAAAAACAAACAACAATAACAAGCATAAACAAAAGGCAAGGCAAATATAAAAGGATTGTTTGTTTGTTTGTATGGTGTTTTACGTCATTTTCAACACATGTAAGGTTATATATGACGGTCGATTTTTTTTTGTGGTGGAGTACTGTACACCTCCCGCTATCCATAAGAAGCGACACTTCCTCACTTACAAGTCGAGCTCCCAGTGGAATTCGAATCCGCAGCGGTGAGAGGCGAAGGGTTACAACGCAACCTCGTTCAGGAACGGTCATTAGCAAAAAAGACCGCTAGGGTCTTAAACCAATTTCTAGGGTGCACCAAACGTCAGTCTTGCCGTATTGCCATCCCGATTAAACGGGAAGTACAAATAAGGATATTCCACCACAGGCAATATCCTCTAACAAATAAATCCCAATTAAACGGGAAAGTTAGAATAAAAGAAATCCCCACCCTCCCAGGCAATATCCTCTAACACACAAGGCAGCATTAATAGGCAATATAAGCTGATCATGCATACACGTATCTTAATATAAAAAAAACAACAACATTGAAAACCACAAAGAACGTACTCAGTGACTTGGCAGAAGCCAGAGCAACAAGAGAATATACCATTAAGGGCAAGACAATAGACGAGACAAACCAAGATAGTGTTGCCCACTCTGGAATTAGAACAAGTATAATTATCATTCATAAGTTTGCAATACAAATGAGTATATTATTTTATTTCTTACTTTGTATTTATTACTAGTACATTATTTCATACTTTTCAATACAAACTAAGGCAAGTCGATATCGCGCCATCGCGTATCCCCGCATTTTTTGATTAGTGGCAAGTATTCATACTTGAGCCAGGGATGACACAGTGAAAGTTTAAAGTCTGTATTGCAAACAGAAAATCGGGATAAAACAAACATTAGACATAGACTAAAATCTACATTTGTATCTCTCCCCACCACCCAAGATGACCCTCGGGCATTTTTGCGTCCGTGCACTCCTGTAGCAATGGCATTCAGTTTCATATACAACAGGACCCTATTTGAAAAAGGAGAAGATTTTTGACCCGCCTACTTTACCAAGTCCAGCACAAGGACATGACCAAGAGAGCCATTTCAAAAGCCCATCACATATGAATTGACTCTTGAGGCATTCCCGGTGTAGGTTAATAATTTAATATTCCCTTGTACATCTACATATAAATTATCATACACCAAAGCTTCATGTTCTTACCTGTAACGGTGTAGGAGAAAATAGTGTTAATTACACACGGACGGACGCAAGGATGCATGGACGGACGGGATACCACTTTCTGGAAAAAATTGGGAGGATAACAAATATTATACCCAACTTACAACACAAACAAGTATATTATTACCCACTTTGCATTTCAAACCAGTATATTATTAACTACTTTACAATACAAACCAGTATATTATTAACTACTTTACAATACAAACCAGTATATTATTGCATACTTTGCAATTACAAACCTGTATACTATTAGCTAGTTTGCAATACAACCCATTATGTCTGTACATTTTGAAATATCAAACCGGTATATCACCACCCACTTTGCATTTTCAAACCAGTATATTATTAATTGCTTTAACCAGTATATTATTAATTGCTTAAATGAAATGCATACCAGTATATCATTAATTACTGTACAATACAAAAGGGTATAATATAATCCACTTTGCATTTTTAAACCAGTATAATATGATTTACTTTAAAATAAATACTAGTTTGTTATTTCGTACTTTACATTTTTAAACCAGCTTATTATTTATTCCTTTAAAATACACAAAACTGTATATTATTAACTTCTCTGCCATTTTTAATCCAGCTTATTATTATTTCCTTTACAATACATACCAATATATTATTTATTCCTTGCAATACAAAACGGTATATTATTACCTATTTTGCATTTTCAAACCAGCGTATTATTAATTCCTTTACAATACATACCAATATATTATTTATTCCTTACAATACAAAACGGTATATTATTACCTATTTTGCATTTTTAAACCAGCGTATTATTAATTCCTTTACAATACATACCAATATATTATGTATTCCTTACAATACAAAACGGTAAATTATTACCTATTTTGCCTTTTTAAACCAGCGTATTATTAATTCCTTTACAATATATACCAATATATTATGTATACCTTACAATACAAAACGGTATATTATTACCTATTTTGCATTTTTAAACCTGCGTATTCCTTTACAGTACATACCAATATATTATTTATTCCTTACAATACAAAACGGTATATGATTACCTATTTTGCATTTTTAAACCAGCGTATTATTAATTCCTTTGCAATACAAACCAGTATATGATTACTTCCTTTTCAATACAAACCAGTATATTATTATCCATTTTGTCTTTTTAAACCAGCTTATTATTAATTCCTTTAAAATACAAACCAGAATATTATCAATGACTTTACAATGAAAAACGGTATATTATTACCAACGTTACATTTTTAAACCAGTATATTATTAATTGCTTAACAATACAAACCAGTATATCCTGTATTACTTTGCAATAAAAACCAGTATATTATTAATTGCTTAACAATACAAACCAGTATATCCTGTATTACTTTTCAATACAAACCAGTATATTATTAATTGCTTAACAATACAAACCAGTATATCCTGTATTACTTTGCAATACAAACCAGTATATTATTAATTGCTTAACAATACAAACCAGTATATCCTGTATTACTTTGCAGTACAAACCAGTATATTATTTCCTGCTTGCATTTTCAAACCAGAATATTATCAATTAGTTGTTATACAAACCACTACATTGTTAATGACTTTACAATACAAATCAGTATATTATTAATTGCTTAACAATACAAAAACGTATATCCTGTATTACTTTGCAATACAAACCAGTATATTATTAATTGCTTAACAATACAAATAAGTATATCCTGTATTACTTTGCATTACAAACCAGTATATTATTAATTGTTTAACAATACAAACCAGTATATCCTGTATTACTTTGCATTACAAACCAGTATATTATTAATTGCTTAACAATACAAACCAGTATATCCTGTATTACTTTGCAATACAAACCAGTATATTATTAATTGCTTAACAATACAAACCAGTATATCCTGTATTACTTTGGAATACAAACCAGTATATTATTTCCTGCTTGCATTTTCAAACCAGAATATTATCAATTAGTTGTTATACAAACCACTACATTATTAATGACTTTACAATACAAATCAGTATATTATTAATTACTTTACAATACAAACCAGTATATTATTACCCACTTTGCATTTTTAACCAGTATATTATTTTTCCTTTGCATTTTAAACCATTATAGTATTAAAAACTTTACAATACAAACTATGCAAAGCAATACATTATTCATTATTTTACAATACACACGAGCATATTATTTCAAACTTTGCATTTTCAAACCAGTATAATATTTCCTCCTTTGCATTTTAAACCATTATATTATTAATAACATTACGATAAAACTATGTGAAGCGATACAAATTAGTATATTATTTCCTACTTTACAAAACAAAGCAGTATATTATTAATTACTTTACAATACAAACCAGTATATTATTTTCTACATTGTATTTTTAAACCAACACATCATTAATTACTTTACAATAGAAACCAGTATATTATTATTTACTTTACTATATAAACTAGTACATTTATTAATTACCTTACAATACAAACCAGTCTATTATTAATTACTTCACAATACAAACCAGTTTATTATTAATAACTTTACAATACAAACTGTGTAAAGTAATACAAACCATTATATTATTAATTACTTTACAATACAAACCATCTCTTGAGCGTCACCGACTGCGCCGCATGCGCAATGTCATTACATAATGATTACATCATTCTGCGACGTCATCAGTGCATGACATGTTGTGCAATATATTTGGAGCGTTACCAAGATCTATTTTAGGATATGACATACATGTTGTGCAACCTAATGTAAAATTACCTAGCGTCACTATAGGGTCACGACTACGCATGCGCAAACTCATTAATGATTACATCATTCTCCTACGTCATAATTTGATGCAATGGTTGTTTCATCCATCTCTTTATCAAACGTATAGGCTTGTATAATGGCTTCAATATCTTCCTGTTGTTGGATGTACTCGAGGATATCATCTAAATAGTCGTCTACGTTATATTCACTGTTTTGGAGCTAGAACAGTCGTATGCAAACAGCAGGAGAGTCTTCATGTAGTGGCAAAATAATTCAACTCCTCTGCTTCGGTAAAGCTATACACTATGCTTTCCATCGTTGGAGAGTCCATCTAAAGAACATCATTTTTGTTTTATCTCATACATAGTCATATTTTAATCTTGTTTAATACGCACTTATGCTTTATATATTCAACAGTTAAAAATTCTCACTGCTGTAAATGCATAAACAACATATAAAGACCAGTGAAAACATTGCATCTAAACAATCCAGTTTTACATTATTAAATACATAAATAATAATAGCATCATCATCAGCAGCAGCAGCAGCAGCAGCAGCAGTAGTAGTAGTAGTAGTAGTAGTAGTAGTAGTGGTAGTAGTAGTAGTAGTAGTAGTAGTAGTAAAAGTAATAGTTGTTGTTGTTGTTGTAGTAGTAGTAGTAGTAGTAGTAGTAGTAGTAGTAGTAGTAGTAGTAGCAGCAGTAGTAGTAGTAGTAGTAGTAAGTAGTAGTAGTAATAGTAGCAGTAGCAGTAGCAGTAGTAGTAGTAGTAGTAGTAATAGTAGCAGTAGCAGTAGTAGTAATAGTAGTAGTAGTAGTAGTAGTAGTAGTAGTACTCGTAGTAGCTATAGTAGTAGTACTTGTTGTAGCAGTGTCTAAAATATAGCACTTTGATTTAAGCTTCTTGATGCAAATAAATAAATTTATTTTTCTAACCTCAAACAATATTCTCTTCAAATAAAAAAACAACCCTCTTTAATCTTTAAAAATAACATTTAAAATGTATTATCTGAAATCATATGTCTTCAATAACTCATGAGATAAAATGTGATACATAATACAGTTTAACACTGCATTTACAAGATGTTTACCCACTGAGATGGGAAGCACTACAATATTCATAAAGGATAAAAGGAATATCTGTTAATGAACACACGTGCCTATCAGAAAAAAAACGCATTAAGTTCACATAGCGTCTTGTTTAAACGATAATTTGCAGTCTTGATTTTCTCTAAAAGCAGCGGTACTATGTAGCACTATTAGTATCCTGTTGTACAAGTATAACGGCATGCAGTCGTTTTACGTTCGTCAAATACTCTATGAACAATGTTATCATGGTTATTAAACAAAATGTATTTGGTAGAATCTTATCTTAAACTTCTCTTTATAAATGATAAAACAGTGATGTAGATGTCTCACTATTTATACTGTTTGTCTGTCTGTTCATGATATTATATTCTAAAAATAGTCACATTCATTTTGATAATTTTCTAAGAGAATTGCGCAACAGACTGACCAAACACAAGTATTTTATTTCCGGTTCGGGGTAATTTTCCATTGCTTAATATATTATATTTTATCTGATATTAATCTGATAAGAGATTTTATATTTAAAGGGGATGAACACAGTCAAACCATCTGTATTATTGAGAGTTCTGACATATTTAAATATGGGTGAAAGAATTATCAAAATCGGATGATAAACAAAGAAGATATGATCATTTGAACTTTCTGTTGAAACGGCTATGGAAGCGGCCATTTTGAGAGCTATGACATCACGGTTCTAACTGACCATATATAGAATATTTATAGATATGAAAATTTACTGATTTATAGGGGAAAATTACAACAACTGTATGAAAAATATGTAATATTTAATGGCAGTAATGCTTTGTATGACCAGTAAAAAAATCATTCATTTGCAGTGATTTTCTTCGTTTAAATGATATTTATCAATATTCCATATATGGTAATATGGAACTATGACGTCATAGTTTTAAAAATGGCGGCTCCCATATTCGTTTTAGGACAACCTTTAAATGGTCATATCTTTTTTGTTTATCATCCGATTTTGATAATTCTTTCACCTTTTTCCAAGTTTTTCAGAACTCTTAATAACAGAGCTATTTCATTCCCTTTAATAAAGAATATAGCATATAAGTATAGCAATATTAATATGATGTTACTCTGCAAACAGATTACTGGAGAAAGGAAATGGTAATTCATGTATTCAAGCATTTTATGTAAAATATATGCATTTGTATATTTCCATCTATGCATATACAATACTATCCATATGGTTCGTATATTATACTATCGAATATGCACCTTTAGGTAGTTTATGTATAAATATGCATTAATATCAAATATGCACAGTTATGCATTTTATATAGACCTGCAGCAATATATTATCAAATATGCATTATTATATATTTCATTTATATATACATGTATCAGCTTAATTTCAAGTATGCTCCATTTTGTATTTCCTACATATATACATGAATCAGTATTCTCTCAAATATATATACATTTTTTGCGGATACACATTCATATTTATATTCTCACACACACCCACAGACACATATTATTTACACATATATGCACATAGGATTCTAGGGTGTTGTAGGCATTTAGTATGTCTATGATTATGTTGTATTAACTGTAAGGATATGACTGGAATACCTTTTTTTTGGAATTTCTTTTTTAATACAAAACATTAATAGTGTTTTACCATGTCGATTGTTGTGGTGTCCCTGCATTTTGGAGTATTTGATTGAGGTTTAGTAAAATCAAGTAAGTCTGTATCTATAGGCTTATTTTACCAATGTTTACATGGCTTCAAATTGTTCAACTTTTAAATTAGTATATGCTATTCACTTTTCCACTTTATATGAAGATATAATATGTTTTTTAAAAATATTAAACACAGGGATTTGTTACTGCATTTTTTGTTGATAAATGCAACATTTGACTGCAGGAGTATTTTGCTCAAAATGATATCAAATTTATTATTCCAAATATAATATCTGTTTCTGATCAAAGTGTCACTGTTGTATTACAGTTATGCCTGATATATTCTGTAAGGTCTAACCAAAACTGTTTTACAACTTCACAATTCCAAAACAGATGATGAATGGTTTCAGGTCAAATATTGCAAAAGCTACAAACATTGTTATCTAAAATATTTATTTAGTCAATAGATAGTTAGTTCCCAGAATTCTGTTACTGATTCTATGTTGTAACCAAAGTAGTTTAGGGTATTTCGTTATTTTGAAAGGTATTGCATATATTGATTCAAATTTATAATTAGGTACAGTTATAACTTCATTTTTCCATTTTATTAATGACGTACGGTAAATGTTTTTTTTGTAATTAACAGATCATAAATGAGTCTACATCCTTTACTGTGCTGGATTAGTGATAAGATGAGGAAGTAAATGGTTTGGGCTATTGCTGGGTAAATTAGCAACAATTAATTTAGCCAAGTAGTTTCTCATAGCAGTAATAAGACCTTCATATTCTAAGACATTTGACCTAATATCATACCGATCCGTGAATTCTATCATGATACTATGTAGTTAAAAAGGTTTCAATTCGTGTTTAAAAGGTCATTAATTAATAAAATACTCCTTGTAAATTATTTTCTATAGAAAACGCTTGATCCTCCGACCTTAATGTCTGGCACACGTACTTCTTTCCAAAACGGATTGTGTACTCTGTTTAAGTTCTGTTTTATATAGTCACTTCCAAAGTCAATTGTGAAAATTGGACATGTTATTTCATTAGTTGAGTATATTTATTGTCTGTCTCGAATATTCTGCGGATCCAAGTTATTTTTAATGCTGAATTAAATTGTTCATTAGCAATCATTCTTAGTCCTCCAAATGTATGGTCCTGTATTATAATGGTTCTTTTTATTTTATCTTTTGAATTATTCCAAAGAAAATGATAAAACATATTCTGGATAAGATTCATTTTATCTATTGTTGGATTGGGAATTCCTGTCATTAAATGATTAAGTTTCGAAAGTGCTAGACTTTTTAGAACCACAATCTTCCCTAAAGGGGTAAGTATTCTTTTAGGCCAACTTGCATGTAGTTTTTAGCTCTACTGGTCAAAGGTCAGAAGGGCTTATGCTTTAGTATTTTGTCCGTCGTCCGTCCGTTAACTTTTTGATATCAACACTCTAGCACCTTCTTTTTTCATCCGATCTTTACCAAACTTTATCAGATTATTATTATTAATGAAAGCTCGGACGAGTTCGAAAACCAGCCAGATTGAATCTGTAACACCGGAGTTATTGCCCTTGAATTAACGAAAAATGCTATATTTTGTCTTGTCAACATTCTAGCGTCTCCAATTTGCCTCCTACCTTTACCAATCTTTGCCATAGTGTTGATATTGATGAAAGCTAGGTCAAGTTTGAAAACCAGCCAGATCTAACCAGTAACAACGAAGTTATGCCCTTGAATTATTGAAAAATTGTTAACTTTTTTATGTCAACACTCTAGCACCTTCATTTTTCATCCGATCTTTACCAAACTTCACCAGATAAATATCAATAAATCCCGGACGAGTTCGAAAACAAGCCAGATTGAACCAGTAATACCGGTGTTATTGCCCTTGAATTAACGAAAAGTGCTATATTCCGTCTTGCAAACACTATACTAGCGCCTCAATTTTTGACCCGATCTTTACCAAATTTTGCCAGATTATTATATCAATGAAAGCTCAGACGAGTTCAAAAGACCATTTACGCCGGAGTTATGGCCCTTGTTTTTGCTGAAAAAATCCATTTTCTGCATTGTGAACACTCTAGCACCTTCATTTATTATTTGATCTTTATCAAACTTACATAGATTGTTAATATCAATGAAAGCTCGGAAGAAGTTTGAAAACCAACCAAACTGGATTAGTAACATCAGATGTATGGCCCTTGTTATTTTGAAAAACACACACCATATTCTGCCTTGTAAACAGTCTAGATAGCACCTTCGTTTTTCATCGGATTTTTTCCAAACATTACCTGATTGTTGATATCAATGAAAGCTTGGGCAAGTTCGAAAACCAGCCTAATCGGGTTAGTAACACCGGAGTTACGGCCCTTGATTTAGTTAAAAATGCTGTATTTTGCCTTGTCAACATTCTAGCGTCTCCAATTTGCCTACTACCTTTACCAATCTTTGCCATAGTGTTGATATTGATAAAAGCTAGGTCATGTTTGAAAACCAGCCAGATCAAACCAGTAACAACGAAGTTATGCCTTTGAATTATTGAAAAATTGTTAACTTTTTTATGTCAGCACTCTAGCACCTTCATTTTTCATCCGAACTTTACCAAACTTCACCAGATAAATATCAATAAAAGCCCGGACGAGTTCGAAAACAAGCCAGATCGGACCAGTAAAACCGGAGTTATTGCCCTTGAATTAACGAAAAGTGCTATATTCCGTCTTGCCAACACTCTACTAGCGCCTCAATTTTTGACCCGATCTTTACCAAATTTTGCCAAATTATTATATCAATGAAAGCTCAGACGAGTTCAAAAGACCATTTACGCCGGAGTTATGGCCCTTGTTTTTGCTGAAAAAATCTATTTTCTGCATTGTGAACACTCTAGCACCTTCATTTATTATTTGATCTTTACCAAATTTACAAAGATTGTTAATATCAATGAAAGCTCGGAAGAAGTTTGAAAACCAACCAAACTGGATTAGTAATATCAAATGTATGGCCCTTGTTATTTTGAAAAAACACACACCATATTCTGCCTTGTAAACAGTCTAGATAGTACCTTCGTTTTTCATCGCATCTTTTCCAAACATTACCTGATTGTTGATATCAATAAAAGCTTGGGCAAGTTTGAAAACCAGCCTAATCGGGTTAGTAATACCGGAGTTACGGCCCTTGATTTAGTTAAAAATGCTGTATTTTGCCTCCTTAAGACGATATGGCCTTCATTTAGCGGGATTGTAATGAAACTTTGCAGGGATGATCAGTATCAAATCGTATCAAATCAGTATCAAATGCATATCGTCACCGTGTTCCGGTTGAATGATTTTTGGCTGAGTTATGGCCCTTTAAAGTTTTTACTACACAAACTTTGTCTGGACTAGTTCTCCAGAACCCCTGGCTGGATTTCAACGAAACTTTGCAGGGATGATCAGTACCAAGCCTAGTTATGTATGTCATCGCCGTATTTTGGTTGAATTTTTTTGGCGGAGTTATGGCCCTTTAAAGGGTTTAATACACACATTTTGTCCGGAATAGTTCTCCTGAACCCCTAGCCAAATTTTAAAGAATTTTAGCCGGAATGATGAGTACCAAGCCTAGTGGCGCATGTCATCGCCGTGTTCCGGTTGAATGATTTTTGGCAGAGTTATGGCGCTTTAAAGGTTTTAATACACTAACTTTGTACAGGCTAGTTCTCCTGAAGCTAGTTCTCCTGAACGCCTGGCTGGATTTTAATGAAACTTGTCAGGGATGATTAGTACCAAGCATAGTTGCACATATCATCGCTGTATTCCGGTTGATTGATTTTTTCCCCTTAGGAGTTAAGGCCCTTATATATAAACTTTATCCGGACTATTTTTCCTGAACCTCTGTATGAATTTCAGTGAAACTTGGCAGGAATGATCAGTACCAAGCCTAGTTGCGCATATTGTTGTCTTGTTGCCCCTCAAAGACTCCATATAACCAGTAGAGCGATACAGGCCCTCTTGGGCCTCTTCTTTATTTCTTATTTTAAGATCATAGTTTATATCTGTCATTGAAATCAGATTTGTTGAGAACCTTACTCCTAGTACAGTGAAAATACCTTTTTCCCAATATAAGTTGTATTCTGGACATAACTGTCTGGCACTTCCTTTTTTTATCCTAACCAGATATCCTTAGTCTTGTCAGCGTTTATCTTAAGGCCGGAGATTTGTGCATATAATTCTTATTTCACAGTACATATGTCATATCCTAAAAATAGATCTTAGTGACGCTCAAAAATGCACAGCATGGCATGCACTGATGACGTAGCAGAATGATGTAATCATTATGAAATGAGTTTGCGCATGAAAAGACGCCCTTTCTACTGATGTAGACATATTCCGAATTGCATGTAAGACGTCTTTAGGGCTGTTAGGCATTTCATGTTTTGTGTGAAGATATATATGATACAAGTGCGTAAATCGATTTGTTTGATGTGTTAAAATAGATTTATGCAGAATGAATCGAGAGAATACTTTGTGTAAACATGGGCTAGATTATTTCGATTTGAGCTTTGAGCTTTAATACACCTCGCTGATTTTTTTTCTAGACATCCCTACTGGCATAGAGGTAAAACTTCCTGTGCGGAGTACGAACGTCAACAATACGTCTAACCTTTGGGGAAGATATTTATTTCGATCGGTTTTTCTTTTTGATTTCTTTCTTCTGTTTCCACTTTGGACAACTTTGAAGAATGTCCGATGGGTCCTAAATAACGAAAAAGGTGAATGGAGAAGTCGCTGTGGCCAACAATATTGGAAATTATAGCATGGTCACTGAACTATGGGGTGCCGTTTTACTTTTTAATGCCATTTTAAGATAAGGTGTTACGATATTATTGTTGCAATATAATCAACAATTAGTAACTTAGTAATATGCCAACACACCTTGCTTCTTCAAACTGTTCAAATAAGTATTACTATGATTATAATACATTAATATATCGATATTGTATATATAATACATTAATATATCGATATTGTATATATAATACATTAATATATAGATATTGTATATATATAATACATTAATATATCCATATTGTATATATATAATACATTAATATATCCATATTGTATATATAATACATTAATATATCCATATTGTATATATAATACATTAATATATAGATACTGTATATATATATCGATATTGTATATATATAATACATTGATATATCCATATTGTATATATAATACATTAATATATCGATATTGTATATATATAATACATTAATATATCCATATTTTATATATAATACATCAATATATCCATATTGTATACATGTAATACATTAATATATCGATATTGTATAAATAATACATTAATATATCCATATTGTATATATAATACATTAATATATAGATATTGTATATATATATAATACATTAATATATCCATATTGTATGTATATAATACATTAATATATCGATATTGTATATATAATACATTAATATATCCATATTGTATATATGTAATACATTAATATATCGATATTGTATATATAATACATTAATATATCCATATTGTATATATAATACATTGATATATAGATATTGTATATATATAATACATTAATATATCCATATTGTATATATATAATACATTAATATATCCATATAGTATATATAATACATAAATATATCCATATTGTATATATAATACATTAATATATCAATATTGTATATATATAATACATTAATATATCGATATTGTATATATATAATACATTAATATATCCGTATGGTATATATATAATACATTAATATACAGATATTGTATATATATATATATATATATATATATATAATACATTAACATATCCATATTGTATATATATAATACATTAATATATCCATATTGTATATATAATACATTAATATATCCATATTGTCTATATAATACATTAATATATCCATATTGTATATATATAATACATTAATATATCCATAGTATGTATATAATATATATATATATATATATATATATATATAATACATTAATATATATATATTGTATATATATAATACATTAATATATCCATATTGTATATATATAATACATTAATATATCCATATTGTATATCCATATTGTACATATGGTATATATATAAATTAGATTATTATATAGATATTGTATATATATAATGCATTAATATATCCATATTGTATATATATAATACAGCAATATATCATATTGTACATATGTAATACATTAATATATCGATATTGTATATATAATACATTAATATATCCATATTGTATATATAATACATTAATATATAGATATTGTATATATATAATACATTAATATATCCATATTGTATATATATATAATACATTAATATAACCATATTGTATATATAATACATTAATATATCCATATTGTATATATGTAATACATTAATATATCGATATTGTATATATAATACATTAATATATCCATATTGTATATATAATACATTAATATATAGATATTGTATATATATAATACATTAGTATATCCATATTGTATATATATAATACATTAATATATCCATATTATATATATAATACATTAATATATCCATATTGTATATATATAATACATTAATATATCCATATTGTATATATGATTCATCAATA